>PNEQ01121380.1:0-11899 GCA_003012365.1 Medauroidea extradentata | reverse complement strand
TTCAGAACAGGACAGCTTCAAAGGCTTTAAGTCTGCCCTTGCTGCCGCCCCTTCTTTGTATTTGGCCGACTTCGATTTGCGTTTCGTGATTCACGTTGACGCTTCGAGTGTCGCCCTGGGAGCGACCTTGGGTCAGTGGAGAGACGGTGCCGTCTGTCCTGTGGCTTTCGCCAGCCGTACGTTGTCAGATTCTGAATGACGGCTAAGTGCATTTGAGAAGGAGGCCCTTGCCTGTGTTTGGGATACCGCCAAATTTAAATAATTTGTCGGCGGTGCCGAATTCGACTTATGTAGAGACAACCAAGCTGTGTCATGGCTGCTGTCCCACTCAAGTGATTTTGGGAAAAAGAGGCGTTTGGCGTTCTGGTTGTCGCGTTTCCAATTTGTGGTGAAACATGTTTCTGGAACGTGTAACGTGGCCTCTGACGCTTTGTCGTGGATGTTCAGCCCCGAATTTATTTCCGCCCCAGAAAGTGTAAGTGGCATGTGTGTCGCTTTTACTACCGGTAGCTCTTTCTATCGTCGCCTGAGTGAAGCTCAGTCTGAGGATGCGTTTTGCAGGGAGCGGTGTGATGGTGTGTTACGAGGGGATGAAGTGTCTTATGCAGTGATTGATGGTTTACTGTATTATACGGGGCCTCGTAAACGGGCCAGACGTCTGGTCGTTCCGGAGGGGTGTAGGTTGGAACTTCTTGCGTATTTTCATGATCCCCTTTATGGTGGCCACTTGGGATGTCAGGGCACCATGGGTAAGATTGGTGCACCGTTTCATTGGCCTACGATTACTGCGGACGTACGGGCGTACGTTCAGCGTTGTAGTGTGTGTCAGCATGCCAAGCCTTCCCAGAACTCCGTGTGGGATATACAGTATGGATCAGATAACGTATTCTTGGGAGGTCTTACACTCTAATATGTTCGGGCCCCTTGTTCAGTCTACGAAGGGCAGTAAATATATTTTAATAGTTTCGGATGTTTTTCCGAACTTCGTGTTTTTGATTGCGATACGCAGCATCCGAAGTTCGGAGATCCAATGGCACCTGGTCGATCAGTTCTGGTATGTATTCGGTCCGTCTGTGAGTTTGCTTACGGACAACGCAACCTACTTTACGTCTGTGAGTTTCAAGGATATGTGTTTTCGTTTAGCGATTACACACTACATATGCAGATCATATTTCCTGTGTGGGAATAGGGTTCAGCATTTCAACCGAAACCTAAAGGTGACGTTGTCAGCATCGTATCACTCTTAGCAAAACCTTTGGGGTGAAGACCTTGATTTGGTCTCCAATGGGTTTAATTCCGCCGTCCACGGCGCCACCAAGTATAGTCCGGCCTGAATTTTGTTGGGGCATGATTTGTTCCATCCTTTGCTCAACGTGTGGGACGTGCTGTCGCCGGCGGCCCCCCATTTCTGAGGCCGCTCGTGAGCTGATGGTGGCGGAAGTAGTTGGCAATTTGTATAACGCCCGTGGGCGCCTTCAGGCGAGGTACAACGCCGGTCGCGTGCCTTCTGATTTTCAGGTAAGTGAATCCGTGTTGTATAAGTCATTTGTGCTGCCGTCTGCTGCAGTCCAGCAGAGCAGCAAACTGATGTTAAAGTATCAGGGTCCGTTCAATGTTGTTAGGCTGTTGGGACCCAATACCGTACTTCTGAGCGAGCCGGTACGGGGAAAGTTGTGCATAAGGCCCATATAACTAATCTTAAGAAAGCTGTAAACTCATAAGTGTATGAATCGTTATGTCGCAGGATGAGGAGTTTGTGTCATCACTAAGTGGACGACCACGTTGCGCTTCTGGCCAAGATTGGGCTTCGAGGAAGAGTGTGGGAAGGGACCGCCCACTCCCTTCTCCATTCCCTCCTGGTTGATCCCTTCTGTATGGGTGTCCTGATGCGGTGATCTTGTGAAGGCTGTAGTGTTTTGGTGTAGTGTTTGTGTGTTAGTTTTTTGTGTTTTTGTGAGTTTTTGTTAGGTGAGTGGTGTTCGTGTTAGTGTCTGTGTTTGTACCAGCTGGTTGTGTGCTTTTCTCGGCCGAGTTATGTGTGACGCCGGCTGCAGGGCCAGCGTATGGGTTAAACCCATAACGGCGCGAGTGATGTCCATTTCCACCCACCCAAAAGTATTCTCAGACTCTCCCATAATCGTTCCGTAACCCCACAGTGTGTATGCATGCCAAATCATTCAGTGCGAAGTGTATTGTACATCAAACAGCAGTGTACAGTGTGTGCCGAAGGCCATCAAGTGTTACCACGTTCGCTATGTTTACTTTCGTGTTTTCAGCAGACATTTAGAAATGCATTATTCAATATCAGAAAAATATGTAATGCCATTTATTATGTAATTTAGTGTGTGCCAATTTCATAAAATATTAATATTAAAATTTCACGCGCACGAGGTACCGGAAGTGTGTAAACACCGTAGCGAGGCAAGGAGCCCCTAGCGGCTGCCTTCCTCGTGGCAGTTTGCCATCGTCTTCTGGAGAGGTAAGACGCCTGTCCGTGTGCTCATCATCTTTTGTTTCATTGATTATTAGTTTCCCATAGTCTCGTCAGTATACCGGTTCACCTTTGCTTAGCACACGTTACCAGATATTCCCCATTGCATTGCGCATCCGCTTAACCTAATAATTGTGACCATTTTGGTATTTTTAACTTAAACACAGCACTCATCTTTCACCATACGAGGTTCGTTTTGGTATTGTTTTATTCAGCATAATTTTGCACACGCATTGCTAGGGTTATTTTGTATTTGTGTAACATTTTAAAGGCGTAATTCATGTTTTTGTGACCGACCACGTGCAGGTTATTACACCGTCATTGTGTTCAGCATACATGTGAGCAGTACGTTGTACATTCATTTCATTATCATGCACTCACGCAATTCATCTCGTTGAGAGCATCACACTGTGTGCAGCATGTTACGTGTCATTCACCCCACCACTGGCCTAGCATAGCTCAGCACCGTTTTCACACTGTACCGCTAACATCACTTGTAGAGCCCTACCACAATACAACGTGCACGGGAACGGCTGCCTTGTGACACGTTAGTTAGGCACGTGCTCACCGCAACTCAACTCTCTACGCCGGCTTCCAAGCGAACCTGACGGTCCATCATAGTGGCCGCCAGCCTCTCGCTGCCTAAGGAGGTGCACCTTCTGGTATCGTAGACTCACCTTTCGTACACCAGCTTCACACTGATCACTCACCAATCACGTGCGATATACCAGTCGGTCGTAGTCACTACGCAAAGTTCACTATCACGTGCACTATCGTGTGCTTTAGGGTTATTGTTACTGCAAGGGACGCATCACTACGTTTACCTCGCTGCGTGCGTAATCCAGACCTTATGTTGGCACTGTGTAACGTAGGCGTAATAAATCATCTGTAAGTGAAATACTGTTTACCTCATTTCTAGACACCTAATATTGCCAGTGTAAGCAACGTAAGTTATCAGGCGTACTGGGGGCCAACATCCAGTAAGTGTGTAGTTCCTGGATAGTCAGTGTCATATCCATTCACGTGCGTTCACCACTCAATCACTCAAATTAACGCGTCGGGTGGGATACCGAACTCACCGAACAAACCACACCCTGAGGCCTAAGAGTCTCGAAGTGCAGTACCTGGGGAGTATTGCTGGCGCTCTTCTCCACATCAACAGCGTAGTTCGCTATCCCGATCCCACCCGAGGTACGCGTTATGCGTTTATTCTTTTTACAGCGCTGTGAGTTTTCATATTAAGGCATCCGAGGCCAATTGTGAATATGATTATTGTATTGTTGTGGTCGGATAAATCCGTGCTATTGCGTATTCATGACTTTATTTTTTATCCTTTTTGTATTGTATCACAAGTATTTATGGATGGCTGCATTTGTGAGTGTGTAAAAAATATATATATATATATATAGTACCAGAATTGTTGGAATAAATTTAATGGGATTTTATATGTATGTGTTATTGATTTGTTTAGAGGAACAGTATAATTAATTTTTTCACAGGGTACGACCTTTCGGGTTATTTTTTAAGACAATTGTTTGATGTTTTTTCATGTACTTTGCGACGCCGTGCCGGTGAATCTTCCCTTTCTACCTTTGGGTGGCACGAGCATCGAGAGGCTGATGAGCGAGAGCGGCTTGGATTGGGGCCCGGCTTCGAGGCTTTTCTTGGCAACCCGATCTTGGATGTCTCCCTCTGGGATTGTCAGGGAGCGAGCCCTCTTACACCTCCAGGGCATGGCCTTGGGTCTGTAGGTCCCTGTATGTAGGAGTAAGGAGGGGGGAATTGTACTGGGAGTTGGTGACTCCCAAGACTTGTATTTGTGAAGAAGAACTTCAGTGTTTTACTATTATATATATATATATATATATATATATATATATATATATATATATATATATATATATAAAGGATTTTACGTGACATTGCCTGGACATAAACTTGAGTGCCTCGTCAATATGATTGTTTGACCGCTCCGCCTGGATAACTTTGTCTACGCTCGGTCATTGTCGACTTTGCTCGTGTTCGCCCTCCTTACCCCTCCCTTTTCCATTTTTTCCCCTTCCGCGCCGGCTTAGATGCCCGAGTGAGACGGCCAGTCAATCTTCTCCCGGGCCCGCTCGTGGGCAGTTGTGTTGGCTCGCGAACGCGGCGACACTCCCTGGATGTTTCTTTGGTAAGTTTATTATTTTATACCTAGGTTATCCGTTTATGATTTCTGCGTTTGTTCGGTTTATTTTGTTTGGTTTAATATTTGTGTTGCTATGCGTCAGGGTTGTGTCGTCGCGGCCGCGGGCTTAGCAGACTCGGGGTATGTGTCCCTGTGGCATATTAATTAATTGTGGAGCGCATGTGAGTTGCCCATTACCATAATAATGTATCTTGTGATGGATTTAACAGTTTTTTTCTATTTACAGCTTAATGTTATTGAGACGTTGGGTTGAGCCCAATTTGATTGCTGCTTGGATATTTTTGTAACTGTTCTCTTGTACCTGCTATGGAGTATTAATACACGCTATTCTGTAAAGGATCTGGATTTAGAATTCTTTGTAGCTATTTGGTATACCTGTGTTGTTGTTTTCATTTTGGTGTTGTGCGTTCTCTTGGGTGGGTGTATTGAGTGGACTTGTGCCTTGGTTTCAGTCTTGCTCGGCCAGGATTAGCAGCCTGTTTTAACAGTGCCTGCGTGAGAAGCGGGCACAATGTAGTCAGACCACTTGTATGTTGTGATGACTTTTGTACTGATTAGTTGAGTAGCAGACCAGCAACGAGTTGAATTCCAGCAATTTCGAGGCAAACTTGTGGCAGTTTGTAGCCAAACAGCCTAAAAATGTATATTCTTTTGTTGTCTTCTGTCTATAAAAAAACTTAAGTTTGTTGTTCTCATTGTCCTGAAGCCAGGAATCTAGAATTATTAAAAAGAACTGTATCTTGTGGCAAAATCATGTTGTAAGCAAAAGAAAAGCCTTAAAGGAAAATATAAAGATGTGCAACTGAGCTGGTATTTCTAATTTTACTAGCAAGCTTTCCCGCTTTAATCAAATTATCGCCTGGAAATATCACCAGCACTGTTTGATGCACCCTGGAAGGTGCTTAGATATATTTTACGCTCGGCCCCGTAATATTAGTAACATCTTAGAGTTAGGCCTACCTTATTTTTGCCCAAGGGGTCATTTAAATCCAGTATTGTGAGCCGTGTTGCCGTATAACGTAAAACTAAAGGGTTAGAGATGTTTATATTTACTGTTTTTGTATGTATATTCATGCCCACCATAACCAATGTAAACAAACAGATGGACGCTATACAAATAATGCCAGGCGGCAAATTATGAACTTTTAAGAGAGAAAGTGTGTACATAATTATTAATTTTGTGTACTTATTTAGTGCTTTATTTTTTTGGCAATGCGGACATTTTCAGGGCCCCGCGGGTAAGTTTTAAACAGAGTCACATATTTTTTTGGCCATGTGTAGGAGTTTTGTGGGTGTTGGAGTGGTGCGCCTGCCAGCAGACGGCCTCCTCTCCAGCGGCGGCCATTTTCACCACCCACTAACGCTACTTTAAGCCCCTCTCAGGTGTAAATAAGGCGGGCGCTTGCGTAGTCAGTTTAGGGCTCGGGTCTCCTCCCCGAGCAAGCCTAGGCACCACCCCCAACCTCGAAAGGGTTGCTTCCTGAGAAGGAAGGTGAAACCCGCCCCTCCTACCTGTTCACCACTACCTATCTTCCGTGGGTTGCTTCCTGAGAAGGAAGCCTAAACCTGGTCCTACCCACTCTTGTGCCGAAAGCGCAGTTCGTAAGGAGTCGCGCCCTAGCCACGCGGGCAGTATAAGGGAACGCACCCTACCACGAGTCTAACTAGTCGCCATGAGGCGCATATCTGTGACCGCCGGATGCGGAAGTAGAGCCAAGTCCGTGAGAAGTCCCGGGGCTCCGTGCATAAATGACCACGCGGTCGAGCATTGTATAAACCAGTAGTGTATAAAGACCTGTGTATGTAAAAGCAGAATGTAGTAACAAGTGTGTAAAGCAGAATTGTAAAGTCAGTGAGTGTAAAAGTGTACCAAATGGAAACAATATACAGTTCAAACATATTTTTATGGTTTAATTTCTAAAGTACTCATGTCTGATTCAGTGTGTCTAATAATTAATATTTTGCCTGAGGGAGCTGTTCTAAAAATGGTGAGTGGTTAATACGCCTACCCCCCTTCATGAAAAGTGAGAATTTTCCCGCTCTGGTGTAGAGACTGTGTTGTGTCGACTGCCCAGGAAACCACTCTCCTCGGGACATCTAGCAGCCTCTCCTCCCCTTCAGGGAACTCTCATGCTCAAACCTTATTACAACCTTGAAGGAAATTTAAATTAAACCCCTTTGCCAGCAGAGTGGCGTCATGTTCTAGTTGCAGTTTGATTTTTTTTACTAAACAACCTACTAACCTCACCACTGAGCATTCGGGCAAGTATAAATCAGACACAAAATTCTGCCCCTGTCGACGGCAACGAGAACTTCAGTATAAGAAACAGCACTGACAAATACCAACAATTGTAAACCTCGGCCAGTCAGCCCCAACACCAACGCATGTTACACTATCCTTTAGACTATTACACATGGGATTCTTTAAGGAACTAGTGCACAATGAAACTATGAAAAGTGTTTAGGAATGCATTGCCAGACTGCATGTTTCTGTAACGCATGTAACCAATGATCACTTGCATGAAGTGCAGGCCGCAGTTGTGCATCATGTGCATACCTGTGTTGGGCTAGATAGAGAACAATTTGAACATATGCTGCTGAGAAATTTACAAGATTTAAAGTAAGACTGTTTCATATAATGTAAATACAAGGATGTAATTACTGTCATGTTTTATGTGCTGGTACCTACACATTGTAGATCCTGTGTTTCAATAATAAAACCTTTCTTGTTTTACTGTGTTAAAGTACCACTAAAGACATCCTGCCTGCACCCCTACATACAAAAAGCTCATTCCCCCTTACTTGTTGTCATGTGTGTTGCATACCTATCAGTAAGAAATTGTACATCGCTAGTGTTCCTTAGAAGCATGTCTTCTTGTACGTGCTAGACAGGTTGCCTACCCGTTGGCACTGCCAAAATGCTCCATCATTTGAGTGCATGTATCTCAGAAACTGTTCGTCTGAGTGTGTTCGGACACGTGCACCTTCTTTGTTTCTTATGTTATTTAGGTTCTTTATTCACTATAATGGGCAGCTACAGGTGTACATGTACAATAATATGTGCATAGTAACAGAAGCAACCCCATGTTTCCATAGCATGGGATGGGATAGTGTTCACACTTC
Organism: Medauroidea extradentata; assembly: GCA_003012365.1. Lineage (NCBI taxonomy): Eukaryota > Metazoa > Arthropoda > Insecta > Phasmatodea > Phasmatidae > Medauroidea > Medauroidea extradentata. The sequence continues at coordinate 4,097 of PNEQ01121380.1, read as the reverse complement.
ATTCCTTACATATGTGTCGTCATGCATCTGAATTGAATCCGGAATGTCAACATTCCATTTGTAGTGGTTGTTGAATTATCATCCATTTTCATGTTCAGTAACACAACTTTCATGGTGGTACTACGCCCATACTATTGACAATATAGGCGTGGCCCCAGTACGCATCATTCTTGATTTAGGTCTGGCTACCTGTACCTGCGAGCTTTTCTGTGATTTATATTCTACCCTGTACAGCTTGCTTGCCTCAAATCCAAAACCGGTTAGCGACGACATCAGAAAACATTCCAAAGTTCAGTTTAATGAAACTAGTTCACAGTATGGTAGTTAAAGTCACAGTCTAAGTACACAATACTAACCTAAGAATGGCTACAAAATAAACCAGGATATGCACGCAAAATAAATCTTTTTTCATCTCACGCATTGCTCTTGATGTTCAAGAAATGTGATTGTTTCGTACATAAACAATTAAATTAAAATGCAACAACTGAAAGTTGCCAAACTCATAAGTAGATACAATCCATACTCCACATTTCATGTTACAGTAGACAAACCAAATTTTGACAACATTCAACACTGTTTTCTGGCCAAGTAGATGTCGCATCAGTCCTTTCTATGGAATGCTTAAATCTGACCAACTTTTTGAGCATTCAAACAGTGGTGATGATGCATTTTCAAACACAACACGTCCTGGCCCAGCTGATAGTGAAGTTCCTCATCTTTCAACAACCACCACAGAGGCAACAACAGTTGAAAAAGCAACAGGAGGGGAGAACGAAAACACCACCAATGTAAATATATGGTCTGTAATGATTTTCAGCATCTTTATTGACGAAACATAAAGGGTATTTGTACTAAAGACATAAAATTTTCAGAAAATATTCTTGCTGCAGATTTTGCAATTACTCGTTTAACTGAAACATGGTTTAATCAAAATTGTATTAGCTCTCATTACTTTTCAAGTAATTTTACAATTTATCGAAAAGATGGAGAAAAATTAGATATGAGTATTTATTATGGTGTTGGTGTCTTAAATTTTGACAAAAAATATTTTCTCTCTGTTCACAAGCAATATCAGCAATTATTTATCAACAGAAATAAGAATAATAAATACATTTCCTCTTGGTAATATCCACAGTCCCTCGCAAATATCAACAGAGGAATTCTCCAATTTTAATGCCAACTTAGAAGACAACCTTACAAATTACACTTCTCCCATAAAATAATAGTAGATAATTTAAATAAACTGGGAATTTATTGGAAAAATAAGAATACGCAAAATATATTGAGATTTTTAATTGTTTGTTGCAATGGGAGTTTACAATTAGAATTTATTGGTTTGTGGACATACACCATTGCTCATGTTTTGCTGATCAAAGCTGTGTTGGATTACAAAGAACAAAAAACGAACAAGAAAAAAAAAAAAACAAATAAAAAACACAAACATAGAAGAAAAAAAAAGTAGTCCCAGAGGAGTTCCGTCAGGTTTTTTTTCCTCAAAATAATTGTTACTATAGACAACAAAGAAGTCTAGAGATAGAATTCAGTCGAATATCATCACAGAAGACAGACACAAATATAGAACCATATTCCCAATATAAAAAAAGATGGAAATAGATAAAAAAAAACAGTGAACAGTGAACAACAAACACAAGACAATGGACAACACAAGTTAAAATCAACAAAAAAAATGCAACATTTCGGGGATTGCGATCCATCCCCGTCTTCAGGCTGAGACACAGCTGGTCGGAACACCAAAATGTGAATGAAGTTTGCTAGAAAATTGGGGATTATATAGCCTGGATGGTATCTGAGCTGCTCAGCCAATAGTAGAAAAGCATTGTGATTGGCTGGGCTCTTGGCCAATGAGAGGCAAGTACTCTCCTGATTGGCTTAGCACCTTGTACTGATGTTAGCTGGTTTTCTGTCGAGACTGCTAAACATAAATATGTTTGTTTGTTTTATTTATTTATTTTCTGTAATACTGTTGTTTTTTTTTATTAAAGGCACCACATATTTGTCAGTTCAACGCTCTGTTGACTTACGATGTTTTTGTTACTGGCTATGTAAGCTGATTCTGTAATTTTTCGCATAATTCTGTCTTTTTCCTGACTTATTGGTTTAGCTGAGTCCCAGAGAATTTTGCGGCTATTTCCCCATGCATGTTCGGCAATTATATATTTCTGTATTTCACCCTCTGGCGTGTTGTTCTTGTGTTGTTTGACGCGAGTGGATAATGTTCTACCAGTTTCTCCTATGTATAGAGAGCCACATTCACATGGTATTTGGTATATGCATTCACGGGTCTGTTGTTTATCTACTATGGGTTTTACTGTAGTGAGAGTGGTTTTCATTGTGGAGCTGGAACATAGTGCTGTTCGTAGGTCGTATTTGTTGGCTAGCCTTTTTATTTTTTCGGGGAGTCCGTGGACATATGGAATAATCAGAGTTCCGGAAGATTGTTTGTCTGTGGTGACTTCGCACTTTGGTGAATTTTGTTCTCTTAACTGCTTCTCAATGATAAATCTGGGATACTTGTTGGCCATGAATTATTTTCTTAGATGACACTGTTCCTCAATTAATGATTTCCTGTCCGAGCAGATATTTTCTGCTCGGTTGGCTAGGGTGTGAACAATGCCCGATTTTGTACTTGTTGGATGGTCAGATTCAATACGCAGGTATTGACCAGTATGTGTCGGTTTCCTTTACACTTTAGTGCTAGGTATGTGATTTTTTTTTATACTAGGGTGTCTAGTAAAGGGATTCTATTGTTGGATTCTATTTCATCTGTGAACTGTTATTAATGGCCAGAGTGAATTGAGGAAATCTGAAAATTCTGCCAGATTTTCCAGTCCATGTTGCCAAACAAGGAAAGTGTCATCTACGTATCACAGCCAAATTTTGGGCGGAGTTGTTGTGTTACTTAGTGCCTCTTGTTCCAAATTCTCCATGAATATGTTTGCCATCAATGGTGAAAGTGAGTTCTCCATAGCCATGCCATGATGTTGTCTATAGTAACAATTACTTTGAGAAAAAAAAAGCTGACAAAATTCCTCTGGGATTGCATTTTTTCTATTTTGAGTGCATTTTATATTTGTTTTTTTCGTGTTCGTTTTTGTTCTTTGTCATCCAACACAGGTTTGATCAGAAAAACGTGAGCGATGAGCGATGGCGTATGTCCACAAACCAATAAATTCTAATAAGCAGAATATATTGTATTACTAATTACTTATCACTATTTCTATCACTCAAAAATCAAAATTGGGAATCCACTTACTATATGGACAGTATCGACCACTTGGTAGAGTATATTACAGACTCTATACAATGTAAAATAAATCAGTATGTCCCACAAGCAAAAAAATTACCTCCAAAATATTCACAGTGGTTTTATCAAAAACGTTATCGCATTGATTAAATGCGAAAAAATGCTTCCACAAGCTTGTTGCAGTACAGATCTCCCAGGTCGTTGCAAAATGCGAACAAATCACAAGCGAATCGGTAGACAAGTTCCGCAGAGTTTAGTTTGGGTTGTTGACATAGAAATAGTCAGCAGCAGCTGGAATCCCTCCGCTACTACGTAACACGACCACTTCCCGTTGCTCAGTCTCGAAATTATGACCTTTTCTCCAAAACAGGTGACTTAGAAAGGCTTGAAACGGAAAAACTTGAAAAGAATGGTCTGAATTTAAGTTTAATTGAACATCGAATTTCGTGAAGGTACATTTTCTTACACCACACAACTGCTTGCTTCCAGTAACCACTCTCACGAGGAAACGTCTCCTTAACAAAAACTGAAGCTGGTTACTACATAGAATTTAAGAAAGTCTGAGAAACCACATCGGTACAATCATTACATTAAATTGTTTGGGGGGTTAAAAACCGCACTGCACCCTACGGTCACGTACGCGAGAAAGAAAAATTTAGTAGAATAGAATTTTTTATCCGAAAGCAATTTAACACATTATTAAAAATAGAGAGTTCCGGCCACGGGTGCCTCTCGCGCACGTTACATTTTCACGCTTACTCACATTTCTATAGTATTTTGGGCCGCAGCCCCGCGGACGTCCGTCTTCTTCGGAGTCGCGACTTTTTCTCTC
>PNEQ01121379.1:0-11898 GCA_003012365.1 Medauroidea extradentata | reverse complement strand
TCAAAACAACTTGTAACTGTGTTCAAGTAATTTTTATTGTCGACTAACTTTCTGTTGACAACTTTGTAATTTCATATTGTAACACTTGGTGCTTTGTTTTGACCAAAGCGGCAAGCGACTCGAACAGACACCTGCACGTTTTTCACGTCCCGTGTATCGTAACATCTTTGTTCTCTCTCCCTTTTTCTTCTCGCTCCAGCAAAGATGTGAAAACTATTCTTTTAATTTCCTGCTTCGGATCTTCTGTTATGGGGTTAAAGTAACTTTTTCTGCCTTTTGGCGGTCCACCCATTCCCGCCTACTTCTCTTGCTGGGAAGTTGGAAGTAGCCAGCCATGTTGCTATTTTGAAGTATCCAGCCTAGCGGCGCTTGCTGTACATGGCTTGATTGCTGTTTTGGAGTTGGGTTTTTCCTAACTCGCACTGAGAAATGTTTCAGTGCCATTTCTACCTCTTCTGGATCTACTAAAGTCGGTATTTTCGACATTTTCTGACATGCACGTGTCTATAGTGTCTTGCAACATGTAACAAAATTTTCGGAACTCTTTCAAAGATATAAATGACATAATCTAAGAAGAAATTTAATATAAAAAAAACTTATTTAACTTAACATGTAACATAACCCAAAGAAAAAGGGATATTTTTTTTAACATGTTTTGCTCATGGAGCTTTCACCATGTTAATTAATTTTAACTAAATTAAACTCACGGTGATCTGAAAAAAAAAACTTATTTAACTTAACCCAAAGAAAAAGGGATATTTTTTTAAAACATGTTTTGCTCATGGAGCTTTCACCATGTTAATTAATTTTAACTAACTTAATTAAACTCATGGTGATCTGGATCCTTGTGTTTTTTTTTTTTTTCATTATTTAACCTTTCATCATTCAGTGTTTGTTTCTGTGGTATCCCATTGGGGATTGTTATGCACACCTTACCGTCTCTTTTGTTTCGATCAGTAAAATTCCTTTTACTGTATCTCACCAGATAATTTTATTGTGAGGTATATTATTGTAGACTCTTTATACTCTACTGTTTTTTTGGCTTGTTTTTTTGTAAGGCAACAACACTGGCATGCACTCGGCCTAGCATCTGTCGTACATATTTTTTACCACTCTTTTGTGTTTGGGGAGCTCTGCAATTCCTTGCAGAATCCGATCCACCTTCCTGTCTGCGCTTGCATCCTCCTGGCATTTGGTATTTTCTTTGGCCAATGTTAACGGAGGATGCAGGTGGGGTCACACATTCATTCACAAATACAAACATTTGATATTACTGAACCAATCCAATAGTACAGTGATATGTACTAGAGCATTATTTCGTAGAAACAAGTAAAATTAATGTTTCATAAACTGAACAAAATAATGTTTGATTTGGAAAATCAACTACAACACAGGTTATTAAAATTGTGATATGTCCTGCCCGTCTGTGAGCCAGGAAAACTGCTTTTTAAAAACAAATATTAAAAAGTAATTGTGACACCGTGTCACCTTTACTTTTTTTTTTTGCACTACAAGAGAATGATGTAACAACATGACTTACCCGTGGATTTGAATGGTCGTTAGTGATTGGCTGCAAAGAGAATGCGGGCCTCGTCAGCACAATACTCTGGCTACTCAGCTGTCCACAGTTCATGCTACTAAAGTCTAACCTGGATTATTTAAATGAAAGTTCAATGCGGCGACTCTTCCTTGTAAAAATATCTATAACATCGTCGTAAAATGGGTTTATTATTTTCAATTCTTTTAACAGATTTTTTTCAATCGACAGAATAGACAAGGCTGAGAGTCGAGATTGACCTTGAGAATTACGTAAGTACGTGTGAATTCTTTTCAATGCAGAGAATGACCTTTCCGCAGATGAACAGTTGCTGGGATTGTCAGTACCAAACAAATCAATTTCCATGCTTCTGGAAGTATTTCTTGCAACTCATTTAAATACAAATATTTATGAAGGTCAGCAACACTACCCTTGTGAAATTCCTGTGAAGAGTACATTACCGAAAGTTCGCTTCTAAGCCTGGCAATGTCAAAATATTGCCCATAGGAAAATTTTAACGACTGAAACATTTGCTCAGGGAAAAACTGCGAAAAATTAGAAAAATTTTTTTTAAATTCTAGTAGACCAATAAATTTAAGACTGTCAATATCACAAAATCTTCGGTTTATTTTTGTCGTGATAGTGTCAATAATTTCAAAATAAAGTCTACGATACAAGTCTTTGTGTCACTTGAGACGCTGTCTGTTCGCTGCTTTTCTTAAGTTGAGAGGTGCTTACGAGGTCTGCCATTCTGCCCAAATCTCCCTCAAATTTAGCCCAAAAATCATCAAAACCCTCACGTAGTTTTTCAAGATGTGTCAGAAACTGTTCGACTCGCTGACTGCAGTAACCTATGCCATATCCTTTCTTTTGCATTACTTCAAAAAGAAAGTCAGAAACGGGAAATATCAATGAGAAAAAATTAAGAAGAAAGTTGAAACTAAAGTCTTGAAAAGTCGCATAGAAACCACTGGCACTTGAGTAAGTATCGACATCCCATTTCTCTCCGTTATCAATTATACTCTCTAAAAGTTGTACAATGTCGCGTTTATTTTCAAAAACAGTCTCAACTAGTCTGCTATTGTAGTTCCATCTCGTGGGTGCTACAGAGGGGAATCGTTTCTTCACTTCTTGTTCAAGTGCGTGAGTTCTCTTATGGGACTTGGAAGAGAATGCAGCAAAACCTGACAGTGTCACGAAAAATATTTTACATTCTTTAATGTTGTCCACAGACTGTTTTAGGACTAAGTTCAGCTTGTGGGCATAACAATGAACGAACAAAGCTTGTTTGTATTTAGCTTTAACCCGGGCTTGCAAGCCACTGTGTTCGTCAGACATTACAGCAGCACCGTAGCATGTCTGGGCTACAATTTTGCTTTCGCAGTCATATTCCCTCATACATTGAAATAAGTGTGTGGCAACTGCATTAGCAGTTCGGTCATCACTTAAGTCAGAGAAGCCTAAAAATCTTTCCTCTATGGTACCTTTCGAAGTACAGTATCGCAATACAGTAGATACCTGGGATTTGTTCGAAACATCCGTGGTTTCGTCCATTATTACAGCAACAAAAGGTGCTGCGTTGATTTCTCTTTTATTTCACTTGTTAAATGGCCTGCCATGCCATGCTGTGAATGATTTCATTTTGGATGTCACTTGACACACCCGTAAAAACTTTAGAATTCTCTAAATGAGAGTCTAACTTGTTATCAAACTTTCTAATCAAAGTTAACAATTCTACATAATTTCCACGATTATCTGAATGTTGGCTTTCGTCGTGACCTCTGAATTGAAGTTCTTGTTCTGCCAGAAAACAAGTTACATCTATGAAACGGCTAATTATGTACCTGTTGTTTTTAACCATTTCATTATATTTTTGTACATCTAATCTATGTTGCTCACTAAGTTTAAATTCAATTCTAGTCTTTCCGAATGTTTTTAGTGCAACCGAAGAAGTTATGTGGTTCTGAGTAATTTCATGTCGTTTCCGCAAATTATGAAAGATATTTAAGTCACTGACACCCTGTTTTGTCCAAATGCTTACTTCGGTGGAAAAAAGAATGCAAGGCCAGCAGAACAATCTTGAAATTTTTTTGCAACCACATAACCACTTACTGGATCCGTAACTTTCGCAATGAAAATTTGTCACACATGTTTTGGTCTTTGACTGCAAATTGGGAATAGCTGGTGTGGACCTACCTTTAGATACTATGTCCAATCTTTGAGCGAATGGGCGAGAGCTAAATGATGACCGTAGTAAATCTTCAATTAAGCATCCGCACTCGTCTTCGTCTGCTGTCTGCACGAAACTTGCAACACATTCCATTTTCACACTGGTATGATAAATAAAACACAATATCAAATCATGTTACTAACCACGTTATCTTAAGAACAAAGCAACAGAGCCACGGATACTGCGAAACGAACACGTTACCAGAACTCCGAAAACTAATGTACTGCAGCTGTGAAACAAGAGGCGAGGGTGGCTTTGGCAGAGGGAGGAAGGCTCTTCTCTTTCTATCTCTCTTGTATTCGCTTTCGTACTCTCTCATCCACTCGAAGTCGCAGCGACCACGCTATAAGCAACTCGAAGCTTGCTTACAAGGTGTCCTGCAGGATGCAGACCTTCCAGGCAGATGTCATGCATGGAACCAGGGTGCGAGGAAAGAAGGGGAGTGGGAGGATACAGCCTGCCCAATAGCAAGGTCGGTCTCCCTGTATGCAGGAGGCGAGTCGCTTACGGAGGGGTGTCCACTGTGCTGAAACACTGGTGTTGTCTCTAGGAGAAGGAGGGGTAGCTTGTTCCTTCTACAAGTGACAAACACCATACCAGGCACATTGCTTTCCAGGGTTCTCCGTGGGCTGTCCAATGACGGGATGGCAAAGTGGCATTGATGAAGTGAATTGTAAAATAATAGAGCAGCTCGATAGCCGGCCATGTCGCCATTATTTCTTAGATGGAATATTTGCATAGTGAGCAAACTACACTGTTTTAAAACTGTAAGCACTGCTTACATTGCTTACATGGAATATTCGCCCCTGAATGACATTGTGCTAAGTATTAAGAATGCAACAATCAGGTTGTTTGCTGATGATACTGTTTTAGTTAATAGTGGCACTTGCCTTGAAGATATAATTGCAATAACTAATGAAGAGTTATGCTGTATAAGTGATTAGATGAAAGTTAACAGACTTAAAGTAAATAAAAATAAATCTAAATGTATGTTGGTGTCTAGTAAGTGTGTAATAAATGATGATCATTACATTATGAAACTGGATTGGGTTGATGAAATGAAATACTTAGGGGTAGTATTGGACAAATGTTTAAATTTCAAGAGTCAAGTAGGTTATATTTTTAAAAATGTATGTAGAAAGGTCGGAGTGTTATACAAAATAAGTAAATATATTGTAAATTTGATTTGAACAGTTATGAGTACCGCGTCTCTTAAAACAACAAACGTCTACCTCCAACATGAGCTATCAAAAAAAATATCGGCAAACAAATAAATGAAGAGACCAAATTTACTTCAAGGGGTTAGTTCGCGACCCCAATTTAAAACCAAATAGGAACAAAATGATAAAATAAAAACAACTCTCCGGAGCTGTAACCACAAACTGCAAAACACGGTACCAAAATATAGGTAACTGTGGTGAACTTCTGTGACATGCTTAAAAAAATCTAAATATAATTAAATAGACCAAACACTAAAACATATCCTGAAAGTTCCTAACGTCCTCGGCTACTTTAACAATAGACTAGCACAAATAATTAAAAGAGATAACACAGCACGAGACTAGAAACAAATATATTTCTAAAACAAGGGTCTTAATCATTAAGTAAATAAATAAAAAAAAATTCATCAAAACACGACTCAATTTAATTCTCAACACGACGATTTCAGTTACAACAAACAAAGAAAATGAACAATGTGTTCTCTCCTAAATCACAATAATCTTGCTTCAAAAATAAATAAAATCTTCCGACAAAAAGAATAATTGGGTTCAAACACCCAAGTTAACATGAAATTGTCTGATAAGTTCAGATTGCAAGCAAAACAATATTTAAAAATTTTAATTACTTTTAAAGATCACCTTGGTCGGCGACAAAAATATACAAAACGTGAATTTCCTTTAACTAAAATAATAGAGACTTCAAAACCTAATCAAAGTGTGAAATGAATAAATATTCTCCTGGTGAATACTATAAGTATGCAAGAATAGTGAACGCCATTCTAAGAAAATAAAAATAAAATAATAATGATTATAATTACTTAAGATAAATTCGATGACAATAACTTCAACAACTCGGCCTAAATACTGAAAATGTCGTGGCAATTACTTACAATGAAATTGTCTCGACGAGTGAGTCTGTGCTTCACGGCATCCTTACGTCGACTGCCCCTAGTGGGCCGTGGATATCTCTTAAAACCTACATGTTGTGCTAACTACATACTAAGAAAAAAAAAAACAAAAAAAAAAAAACAAAGGTCTAAGACTTAACCACACTAGCCTTATCTCTTCACATTGGCTTCCTCAGCGACCCGCCTCCGAGGGTTGTACGTCCGTCTTCTTCCATGGTCGGTAAGCAACTCTTCCCCCTCACTTCTCCTCTCGCCATGTTAAAAACCACTCCACACCGCAAAAACTTACTCCACATGGAGTCCTACTCGCCAATCAAGGATCGAATATCCTGTTAACCGACCAATCTACACCTCCATGGTCACACAACTCTGCTGAAGGCAGAGCGAAGTGGTGCGACGTCCGCACAAGCAAAACAATAAACTAATGACCGCAGTAGCAAGGCTTGCCAACTCCGGTCAGTGTCCCACACTAAAACTGAAGTCGCAGCTGCCCGGTAAGAGAAAGGGGGAGGTGGGACCACAGCCAGGCGTTATCGAACCGATGTTAAGCGGCGCGAGCTGTAAGAAAGGGGTGACCACCCTATGCTGCAGGTCTTAGCATCATTTGGCCTTCTCCTGCTGCCTTCGCAGGTTCTCCACGGCCTGCCGTTGAAGGGTCTTCCACTTCCTTCGCAGCTGTTTGCTCTCGTGCTCGTCCACCTTCTGGTTGAGGCACACCTCCGAAGGTAGTACCGGTTCTCTGCCATAATCAAGTAAAAAGGGGCTGAATCCAGTACTCTCTTGTCGACTAATATCATATGAAAATGTCACCAATGGCCAACTTTGGTCCCAATCCCGCTGGTTCGAACTGACATAGTTTGATATCATACTGGTCAATGTAGCATGCAGCCTCTCAACAACCCCATTACACTGTGGTCGATAGTTGGAGGTCGTAGTGCCCTGAATGTCCATGAGTCGCAACAACTCACGAAATACAGCGGAGCTAAAGACCTGCCTTCTATCGCTCAGGATCGAAGTCGGTGTTGAGTGGCGGCATATCACATTTTCCAGTACGAACTGAGTTACTTTTTTCGCCGAGCCATCGGGGACAGCCTTCGTCTCTGCCCAGTGTGTACTGTAGTCAATGCACGTGACGACATATTTTTTTCCCTTGGTGGTCTTAGGGAAAGGTCCCAACAAGTCTATTCCCACGCGGTCGAAGGGTCCACCCACGGGGATAGGTTGTAAGAGGCCTGCTGGCTTCCTATTGGGACCCTTTTTCGTCTGGCAATCTACGCACGTCCTGGTGTACTTCTCTACGTCTTTCGCCAGGCCTTTTCAGTAAAACCTACGACGGATCTTGTCTACCATCCGAGCCAGACCCAAGTGGCCTCCTATCAAGGGGTTGTCATGGGTCTCTGAGAGAATTTCACTTTTTAGACTCTCTGGGATAACTAAAAGTTTTTGCCTACCTTCAGGTCTAGGGTTAAATTGGTACAAAATGCCATCTTTTAAACAAAAATTTTTAGCTAGGCGGCCTAATTTTGAATTATCATAGGTTGGGTGTTCGACTTCTTCAATCAGGGGCAACAGGGTGGGAACATTTCTCTGCGCTTTACTCATGTCAAAAAACCAGGGAGTGAAAATACTGGCATGTCCAGGGCTTTCTCTTTGTCTTCCTCGGTTCCCCTACCTACTGCATTGCGACTCAAACTAACCATGTGGGAGTGGTTCTTGCCACTCGAGTACTTGATGTCGAAAGTATACTCGAGCATCTTCAGGGTCCACCGGGTTATTCTCCCAGCACTATGTGCGTTCATCTTTAAGATGTCTATGCAGCACAGACTGTAGTGGTCTGTCACTACATTAAACAGCCTTGAATAGAGATAGGGTCTAAACTGATCAAGGGCATACACTAGTGCAAGGCATTCTAAATGTGTGATGGGGTACCTAGACTCAGCTGGAGTGAGAGTACGTCTCGCATAGGCAATAGGGTGCAATTTTCCGTCGCGTCATTACATAATTATGGCCCCAATACCCAGGGTGCTAGCATCAGTGTGGTTTTCAATAGGATAGCCTTCCTGAAAATGTACTAAAGTAGGGGATGAAGTTAATTTTTCTTCTATGGCCTGAAATGCTTGTTCTTGGGGTTTCCCCCAGGTAAAAGTTTCATTCTTTTTTAAAAGACTATACAAAGGTTTGGCGATCTGAGAATATTTTTGAATAAATTTCCGGTAAACTGAAGCAAAACCTAAAAAGCTTCTTATGTCCCTGGTATCTTTAGGTTGGGGGAATTCCTTCACTGCTTTGACTGTGTCAGGGAGAGGTTTGATACCCTCTGTGTTAACTAAGTGGCCTAGCGTCTCGGTTTCCTCGTATCCAAAAGAACATTTAACTGGTTTCAGGGTGAGATTAGCTTTGTCGAAATGTTGTAAAACCTGTTCTAATCTATGTAAATGTTGATTAAAAGTACTACCAGCTACTAACACATCGTCCAAGTAAACGAGACAAGAACCCCACTTTAACCCTGCTAGCGTCTTGTCCATAAGGCGTTGAAATATCGACGGGGCTGTTTTAAGGCCAAATGGAAGCGTCTCAAAACAAAAAGAGCCCTCAGATGTCACAAACGATGTCTTTTCCTGGTCAACTTTAGCAACCCTAAGTTGGTGATAACATGCGTTCATATCGAGATGACTGAAAAATCTTGCCCTAGAAAGGTAGCTCAAGAAATCGTCTATACGAGGTAGTGGGTACTTGTCGTGTGTTACGACACTCTTCAGCAGGCAGTAGACAACACAAAGACGAAAGTCACCATCCTTCTTCCTAACCAACACTACTGGTGAGCACCAGCTAGTACTACAAGGTCTAACTATGCCATTCTTGATGTGCTCCTCAACGATGTCCTGTATTTCCTCTCGCTCACCTGGGGATATCTTATAAGGTACCAAGGTAATCGGTGTGCTGTCACCTGTGTCAAGAGTGGCCACCTCTTTGTGTGTATGGCCTAACTGGCTAGAGTGCCAACTAAAACAGTGTTTGTTTTTAAACAGCAAATTCATTAATTTCCTTTTATTGTCAGGCAACAAGTTCGGGTTTATGTCTAATTTACTCTAGTCAAAATCACAACTATCGTGAGCTTGAAAAACAATAGCCGAAATAGGTTGTGACTCTGTTGTTTCCTCCTAAGGCCACAAAATGCCTAATTTCATTCATTGCGGCAAAGTAACTGTATGGGGTGCTACGTTCGTTACCCACAAAACTGTCGATTTTTCTTTACACAGAATGCTACATGGTATCAACACTTAAAATTGGTCATACAATCTTTCAATAGCTTCCATCAGCACCTCAGTGGGTAGCTGATTACTACTAAATTCAAATTCAATGGCCTGATGTGTGCGTGGTTATAATCTGACAGAATTTTTAACTGTCACCACACCTAACCTCAAACATGATCTATCCTGCACTGGCTCAGTCACTAAAGGGTTGGTCTCCCCTAAACAAATCGGTCCATGCTCTGTAGCAGCCCTCTGTGTTCCCTCGTCAGCCTCCTGAATTGTACCTGAATTTACCTCTTTCCCTCGATTAGGGAGGTTAAACCACAAATATTAGTGGCCTACACTACTGAACGACATCTGCGCCTGAAAATTCTGTCAAAAGTCACATCCCAGAATGACACTATTGACTGGTGCCCTCACAACAGCTACTGGTTGTGAGTACTCGAACATGCCTAATTTGAATTTTAAGTTAATCAAGCGTGAAATATTCTGTATTTGTCCTGACACGCCTGAAAAAATGCTACACTTAGCTTCCTTCCAAAATTGCCTTGGTACTAATCAGTCGTCCACAAGCGATACAGAAGCTCCACTATCGATCAAAAACTGGGTAGGTTTCCCAAACAGCTGAGTATGTACACATATAATTCCTAGCTCCATTGACAAGGAAACTTTTTGTTTATTAGACGAGCCCTTTCCCAGTACGTGGTTTTCCGACTGCTGGGAAGTTTGGTTTCTTCCCTGCCCTCGGCAGTATTTTCTTACATGGCCTACTTTCCCACAGTTGAAGCAAATAGGGCGGCCATCCGGTGTCCTCTGCGGCCTACCGTTAAGGTGTGTCTGCTCCCTTGCCCGGTTATGGCTAGAAGAGCCCCTGTTTTCAATATTCGTCTCGGCCTGTTTACCCCTCGGTAGATACTTAGGTATCTGTTGTGCTCTCTGCATGGCCCTCATCTGCCCTACCGTGTCCTGCATTTGCTTTCCAACATTTCCAGAGTCTTCTTTAACTGTCCTACATCACTCTGAGCCACTGCTCCCTCACAGCTTTTCCCTTGTGCTACTCTTGCACTAACAACATTGCCAAGAGAGGCAATTCCTGTCTGTTCCTGGCATAATAACTGCCAGCCTCAATGTTGTGTGGGTTCTGTATTAATTGGTCCACTGATTTGTTTTCTAACAACATCACTTTCTCTACCAGACTTGCTGTTAGGCCCCTAAGAATGTACCTAAGCTTTGACGCTTCTAAGATCGTCGCATCCAGCATGTTACACATGCTCAACATATTGTAGATGAATTCCTCAATCGTCTCGTTCTACACCCTGTACTCTAATGCACAAGTGCATTTAAGTCGAAATATTATTTTTACAGGCCGTGTTAACTTCAAACCTTGGTTTCTATGAGCCAATGTAATCGTACTGTACATTGTAATATCTTCGCTTAGAGAATAGCAACAGCTCATCAATTTAACACAACTAATATATATTTAACTGATTTAGCTTACGTATAAATAATAGTACTGATAAAATAGTCGTGTGATACAGAAATTTCCGTGTATTTATTGGTGCATAAAATTACCGTACTTTTTAACATTTTAATTATCTTATGCAAATATTTAAGGACTTTTTAAGAAACATAAAATAGTACGTCGAAAAATGGAAAACAAATTAATACCTTTATTTAGATTAACCATGCACTCAAACTACTCTGCTACAAATACTTGCAGGCTATACTAAGGTTAATTCTACTACAAGTTAGGAAGCTGAAGTGTTTTCTTATGAACGTGTTTGACAAGGGACAAGCCCTGTCACCAATTGTACTCTTATCGCTAAGGGGGCTAGAAAATGTGAGGCAATATTAAAATTAAATTTATCTAGGATATTTAAAATTAAAAATCTTTACGTTTCATTTTTCTTATTGTTGATAGATTACTTATTTTTCCTTTTAAACTTTATTTGCAAAATAATCTACTCGCATTTTTAAACTATTCAAACATTTGAAATTATTCAAACCATTCTTTGATTGGTCAGTGTAATTCCTTACCGATTGCAGCGAACCTAGCGGACGAATTCGTCCACTGCCAAACTAATAACATTGAGCTATTTTCCTAACCAGTAGTGGAACTCACCTTAGCTATACTTAGCTTGCAAATAAATAAAATTATCATAAGCATATTTCTTCAAATGTGACATTGGTTTCAGATGTAATTCACTTCGCAAAATATAATTAATATAGGATACATTCATATTTATTTCAAACGTTACAGTTTTCTGTGAAGGTGATAGTCGCAGAAGGAAAAAACGAAGTATAAATAATATATCATATGTATCTTTAATTCAAATATTACAATTTCCACTGTGTTTGTAATGATCGGCGCAAAATATAACACATGATAAATAATTGTACAACTATTGTAAAAAAATATTAAGCATAACGCCCTAATTTACGGAATAGAATAGCTATTCCACTTTCCACCATCGCAGAGCTATAGCTATTCATTTCCCCTACAATAGACGGCTTGGCCGGTGACGTCACAAGATGAGCATCGCTCCGAGTATCAGCTGTTTCTGTACAAACGTTCGTCAAAATGCCATATGAATAGTGTTACTTGGACTGGTTAACATTGTATAAATAGTACAAAAATGCATGTACGGTACTTGCAATAGCGAGTTTAGGTATCGCTAATAGAAATATATGAAGGATATTATTTCGTTTTACTCCGAATATCCCTGTAAAGAGTCTAGTCACTCGTGGT
>PNEQ01121378.1:0-11897 GCA_003012365.1 Medauroidea extradentata | reverse complement strand
CATGGAAACGCTAACGTAGAGCGAGGTTTTTCTGTCAACCGCGAATGTTTAGTGGAGAATCTTAAAGAGGAGTCCCTAATAGCTCAACGGCAAGTGTATGATGGAATTGTTGCATCTGGTGGCTTAGACAGTTTTGTGTCCAATATTTCCAAAGACATAATACATGCTGCTCGTAATTCACATGCACGGTATAAGGAAGTAATGTCTCGACAAAAGGAGGATTGTGAATTGAAGAGCGAAAGTGAAATGGCAAAGAAGAGAGCAGCAATCGCTGCAAAAGAACTTGCTGCCAAAAAACAAAAAATTATTGAGGAGGCAAGAAAGGAAGTTGAACTGATAGATGAGGAACTCAAAACACTTACCAGATGAGCTTCATTATCATGAATTAAAACTGTAGTGTGTGGTGTTAGTGTAATTGCTGCAATTTCTAACAAGAATCTGCTAGTGTGTGTGTGTTTGCAAATTTTTTTGTTGATTGTTAAGAGAGAAAGAACAAAACATTGTGTGAGAAATAAGCACTCTTATGTAGTGACATTTTTAGTGTATAATGTTTTAATGGACTTCAGTGATATGTATACATATAAAGAAGAAAATACAGCATGGTACCAACATGTGAGTAACTGCAGTACAAAGTCTTTTATTACATCGCCAAAAGTATATGTTTTTGTAATTATAAATATCAGGGAAATTTTGAAATTTTAATCAGGGAAATCAGGGAATTTTTTTGGTTGCAGTGGGTGGCCACCATGAATATGTGACATAGTTCTAAAGAATTGTAGCACAGAATGTGTTTTTCAAAGTGCAAAATGCATTTACAAGCTGCATGCTGTGTGCGATTACGTTTCGGGTGTAGTAGTTTTTGTCTACGTGCCAGGTATTGTATTGTTGGCACAGAGACACTAGAATGCATTTTATAGCAAATGGTACATTCTAGTGACTTATAAAAATAAGGCCTTTTATGTTGCTCAGAAAAGCAACATGAAATGTACACAAAACCCAACGCCACAAAAGTTCTAGTCAATAAGAGGGTAACCACCCCTGTTATTTCTATTTAATTAAGGGATTTTTGAAGAGCAGTTTCTGGATTTGGTCGAAGATCTCTATAACACTTATCACTGCAAAAATTTTATAGCGTAACTAACCTATACCGGTATCTCATTTTTTATAGGGAATCATCTCCGAAAGTTTTTAACATAAGCTAAATAACAACCTCTGTATTGACTTTAGTAATAGCATGAAACATACTAATTCAATGATCACTGATGTATTTTTATTTGGCAAAAACCTCAATAACAAGCCTGTGCTGTAATAACTTAAAAACTATAGATAAAATCATTTGCGGCACATATTGGAATATATAATCCATTCGTGATAAAATTAGCACTTTTAAATTAAAACTTTTTGTAACATTTCACACACGAATGCTCAGTTATTTGCTTTCAGTAAAGTTAGTAGAGAATTAGGTAAGTAATTCTGTGATGTAATGTCTTACTTACTAAGTGTACTGTGACGAAATTAGAGGTACGTCAAGTCGTCACGACTTTACCGAGAATATGGACTATATTATTCGTAAAAGATTACGCCCAACAAAAAACTATTTTTCTTTATTTGTGTGTGGTGTTATCGTTGTTACTAAAGATCTGCAGCTGCATAGCTTAATAATATTTTTAAATTAAGTGTAGGCTATGTTTTGTGAAGTTTATGTTGTGTAGAACTTAATCACAGAAGATTTTATAAATAATTTGAAAGTGTAAAATAGTACATTTTTCATTTTAAATATCTACAAGAAAATATTTCTATAGTTTTGTATGGTTTCCTCCATTACGTCATTCTTTCACTGCGAGTTGTTTCTGTTCTATGCCAACATCAAATGTAGTAACAATTGACAAACTTTAAAGATATTCTTAATAAATGTTTATCTGCTCAATTTCGGTGAATTTTTTACCAAGATTTTGGCAGGTTTCGAAAAAAAAATATATATAGGCCTATATGTTTAAGATAAACTAGGGTGATCAGACAAGATACTATAATGGCAGTATATACAAGTTTATTTTTAATTAATTTTTTTATGTTGTCTCGAACATTCGTACTGTTAATGCAGCTTGTAATTTAACATTCAGGTTTCTCCTGGTATTTAAATTCATTATTGTGTGGTGTCTAGGGCTCCAACATTTACTTATGTTCTCTTTTTTTTTTTTTTGTAATTCTGTTTACTTTAAAAAATTTTCTAAAAGAGAAAATTTATATTTCAACCAGCTATATATTTAACATATTTTAGGATTGAGAAATGCTTAAATAACCCTATTTGTACCTTGGCACCCCAAAATTTCCCAGGGTAGGACCCCCTGCACTCCCTGCTTTCTTTTGGGGATGGGTGTTCCTCAACAGTTTAATAAATTTCAGTCCCCCCCCAAAAAATATGAGCTTGCGATGCCCATGCTCACCATCATCGACTGTCTACCCCTCTCCGTTCTCCTTCACATACTCTGAATTTTCTCATTGTTTCTACCTTTACCTTAAAAGCTCCCTTATATAGTTAATTTGCACGCAAAAGTCCCCCATCCCCCCTCCCCATTCTTCACCCTATACAACCTGACCAGCCTTTCCACTCTCCTTCTGTCCCTCAATGGTTTCCATCCCAATTCCTTCGTCATCACGCTAGGCCTAAAGTTCCTTTCCTCCTCACCAGGCTGACCCTGCCTTTTCCATTTATTCATCACCCACCTCGCTGCCTTTCTCTGCGCCTTCTCCAGCTCCTACACTTCCACCTCCACGTACGGATCCCACTCCGCGGCAGCATATTCCAATACTGGACGAACCATCGTACAATATGCCTTTTCTTTCACCTCACCACTAACCCCCTTTAACACCCTCCCGAGCAGACCTAAAGCCCTTCTTCCCTTCTTAACCACTCTGTCCACCTGCTTCGTCCACCTTAGATCCGCCTGTATCACAACTAGATACATTTATATTCTGTGGTTTCTTCTATCTCCTGCCCCTCCCATCTGTTTACATCTCTACTCACCACTCTCTTCCTAGTAAACCTCACCAACTTACGTTTACGTACATTAATCTTCATTCTGTTCTCTACTGTCCAGGACCACAACCTATCAATATCCTCCTCTGTATATAGTACACAGTCATCTGCAAACAGTCTTATTTTGTCTGCGATCCTGTATCCCATGTCATTCACCATTATAGTGAATAACAAAGGCCCCAAAACGCTTCCCTACGGTACTCCTGATGAAACCTCTCCTTCTTCTGAAATTGCCTCTCCTACTTTCACTCTCTGACTTCGTCCCCTGAGGAAGTCCTCAATCCAGTCAACCACCCGCTTATCATCCAGCAGTCTCTCCACTTTTCTCACCAATATTTTATGTGGAACCTTGTCAAAGGCCTTCTCAAAGTCTATGAAGCTTCCCTTATCAACTGCATGAACCAGACTCTCCAACAAACCTGCCAACTGAGTCTCACATGTATATCCCTTTCTAAATCCGTGTTGGTATTCCTGTATTCACTTGCTGCTGTTCATAACATTTACCACATGTTATACAATCAACCTCTCCATAACTTTCCCTGTATTCAATGTGAGACTCACTGGTCTGTATCAGTTTTATACCATAATGATAGGGACTTAGTGAGGATTATTTAGTTCTGTGACGGAATATGTGTAGTTGGTTAGCATGCCTGGTTATATGATTGTGTATGTTACTGTTTTTGATTGGTGTGACATTCGTAGTATAGAACAGGATACAGCGATATATTACAGACATGGTAGGGAGATTATCTCATTTTCCCTGAAGAACTGCTTACCATGACTTCTGTAGCCTGCGCTGTTAATTATTCGGACTATCTTTTTTTGCAATTTCAAAGCAGTCTGCCAGTTCCCCGATCTGCCCCAAAATATGATGCTGTAACTTATGAGTGACTGAATTTTGGATAAGGAATAACATAAGATTGTATTTTGGTCACTTACTTTTCTAAGCAGTGACATGGCAAAACACATGGAGCTGATTTTATTGCATAGCATGTTTGTGTGTTCTTTCCAAGTTGGTTGGTTTTACATAGTCAAGTTAAAACTCAATACTGTTTACTTCCTTCATGTGGTCCTTTCTAATTTTAAAACTAGTTTGGGATTTTTTTACTTTCCTATCACACACAATTAAATAAAGAAGTCATGGCGGAACTAACATGGCACCGATGACATCACACTACTCAATATTCCCATTTACTTTAATGTGCTTACAGGGATGTGCGGGAATGTGGGGGTTTTTGGCAGGGATACAAAAAATGGCAATGTCCTCTTAGGATCGCTGAGTAACAAAGAGAAGATGGGTTTAATATTACTATACAATACCATTGTTTTAAGGTCGAATAGTAAAATAAAAGCCATCCGCTCTTTGTTACTTTCCGATACCAGCACCACATGATTAATCTCCATTCATCCATTCATTCAATCATAACATTTGTATTGACTGAGCGAGATGGAGTAGTGGTAAAGCACTTGCCTGGCATTTGGGAGGATATGGGCTCAATACCCAGCTCCGGCCATCCTGATTTCTGTTTTCCAGGGTTTTATAAAATCATTCCAGGCAAATGCTGTAATGGTTTCTTAAACAAGCCCTTGCCAGCTCCTTCCCTTTTCCCCTCATGCACCTCTACCAAGGGCATGTGCTGTTTGAGAGGGTGCGTTAAACCAAAATAAATTAAATATGTATTTGTTTTTGTATTTTGGTCTGTTTGACAGTTCCAAAATAGATTGCTTAGCAACATGGATAGGTAGGCCGTACTATATTTCTGAGAAAAAAAAAACATAGTTTTGGAAATACTTAAAGGGGCTTCCGAATTAAGATACACGAATGAATGTAAACATATTCTCTAAATTCAGAAGTGGAAAAAAAAATTTTGTTAAATGTTTGGTAAGTATAGTACTATCCAAGAAAATATGTTTCACATAAAAATAATTTGTTTTTCAATGTAATATTTTTGTTCATTAAAAAAATTAAAAATTTGAGTTTTTCTTAAGGTTTGGTTTATAAAGTGTATGGTTTTTTTTTTTTTTTTGCTGTATGTATTTTTGATAGGCCTACATCATTACAATAAAATAGCTTAAACAAAGGTTCTGTAACATTATTAAGCTTACAGACGTTCTTGCCATAAACCGCTTCTGCAGATTTTGTGGCAGTTTTTAAATACGTCGCCTACATTACCTTACACAAAACTGAACATCACTAAATTTAGCCTGTACGGTAACTAGCAACTGAAAAGAAAATCTCAGATACAATATTGGTTTTAAAAATATGAAATAAATATTGAGATGATAATAATATAGTAGTGGCTTTGCTGCGGACTTGAATTCGTAGCAAAACAAAACCGTAGAAGTTTTACTGGTACCATACAAAAAAAGTGTTGCTAGCTCATCTAATATCATAATTATATCATGTAGAAAATTTGTACTGAAGCCCCTTAACCCTTTAACCACTATGATTGAGTTATCTTGATGTGCATTATTATTATTATGCACATGAATGCTGCCGTCGAGATAACTCAATCAAAAAAAAGTTAATGTTTTTGTTAATGCTGTAGAGCATACCTATCACATCTCAGCTGACGATGCAATTTTTATCTGGTGTTGCCTTCCAGTAACTTTTTTAAGTTGCTTTTCCTACAAACAGATTTTATACAAGATATTTTCTGAACAATGTGCAATTTGCTCATGCAGCTTTAAGTATATCAGCATTGGGGGTATGTGATACCGGTTAAGCAGTGAGCGGTTAAAGGGTTGAAAGAAGGAATTTTTCCAGTTTGGCTAAAAGCTGCAAAGATTTTACCCATTATAAGAAATTGACAAAAACTTAATCTATAAAACTATAGGCCTATTAGCTTACTACTAAACTACTCAAAAAATTTTGAAAATATATTGCACAATAGGTATTCACAGTTCCTGGTGAATAACAACATAAACTGCAAAGAACAAAGTGAGTTGCAGCAAAGTATATCCGCTGTGACTGCTATCTTCCGTTTCACAAACACAATAAGCAAAATTTCTATTTTTTGTTACTTTTTTATTTACAAATATGCTAAATTTAATGAACGGTACCTTACTTTCTTTACGTCTGCAGAACTCAAGAATAGTGTAAATAAAAACAGTTGTCTTTTTCGTGGAAAAAACATGAACTGTCATGTTGATGTACCTATGACATCACCACACTGTACATTTTATTGTATGTAACACAAACATACATTCAGGTCGTGAAATTGTGTTAATTGAAGTAGTCTATGCTGTAAAAACAGGTACGACTGGAACTCTGAATATTATAAATTTGTATAGTAGTTCCTTTGCTCAGCAATAAAATGCAATTTACTCCGAATAAAATCATTACTATAGGGCCATCTGATTAAGCAATGCGAACTGCATGGTTTAAGTTACAAGAAGAGACCTAATAATCTGCTATTTACGACAAAAATACACTCTATATATGTAATGATTATTTTAATGCATTGTGTACAGTACTACACAGCATAAAACAAATACATTTTTTAAGTTATAGGTTGCAGTCAGTAGCCTGCAGTTTGCGATGAAACCTCTGCTGCTATAATGTTTTTGGCTGTTGCACTGGCTGTGGCGTCATCAGCCAGTAGTCGAGTTAAAGGTACCCGTGATTGGCTGATAATTTGAGGGGTGGGGAATCTTACGAAACTCGCCCAGAGTTGAGCATGTCAGACTGCTACTTTCATGGATTTCATGAAAAACTGTACTAATTATTGGGAGAAAATAATATTTTTAATAAAAAAATTTATCTGCTATGTAATTTTCCCAACTTGTGCCACCAGGAGACTCGATCACCAGTATGTAACAGCGATGTTTGTTTATCACATTCAAGCTATTTCCTCTGTATGTTCACTTTTGAATTCATGCAATCTTCATTCAACTGACTTTTTAAACCTAAATGTATGATTCTAGACTGCATCTGAAACATTAAAATTAATTCGTAGTAAGTTATCATTACTCCAGAATTGAATTAAATTGACATATACCCAAATATTTTACTAAAACATCACAATGTCTGAGACCTACCTTGCTGTTTTCACTTCTCTAAAATCAACATCGGTGAAATCTTCATTATTCACTAAAAAATCTGCAACCATGCATGCCTTAACAACAGACCGATTTCCCGAGCTACCGTTTACGTAACTGCGTTTACTAAATTTTATGAGTTTTTTAAATCTGTGTAAATTTCCAATACACGCGATAATGCCTGGTGAGCGGCAGCTAATCAAAACATGTATGGCTATGTCATACAATATGTGTTAGCCAATAAGAGCGTGCTTTCAATGTTTGTGGCAGTGTTTGAAAATGGCAATTTTGAAGCTCAATTATTTGAAAATTAAAATGCTCACTGAACTATTATTTTGCCTGGCGGCATTTGGTGCCAAAGTAATTTGGATGAATCATGTAAATGTTAAATACTTTTTCTAGGCAATTTTCTCTATTATAGAAACATTAGATAAAGGTCATGCCTGTGCCATGTATTTTGTGACCTCTCGAAAGGTTTCGATCTTGTTAACTGCAACACTCTGTTCCAAAAACTTATTAACATAGGTGTAAATGGTACTGACCTAATGGAGATACAAAAACACTATCAGAATGGAAAACTATAAGATCTAGCATCCCGTAGAGAAGT
The DNA here is from genome assembly GCA_003012365.1 of Medauroidea extradentata. NCBI lineage: Eukaryota > Metazoa > Arthropoda > Insecta > Phasmatodea > Phasmatidae > Medauroidea > Medauroidea extradentata. The sequence continues at coordinate 4,212 of PNEQ01121378.1, read as the reverse complement.
ATCTTGGGGCCACTCTTATTCCTTTCAGGCCTATACATAGAAGACTGGCTAATAAGAGTAAAGCATGGAAAGTTAACACCATTGGCAGACTACATCTGCATTCTGCTGAGAGCAAATAACTTTCATTATTTTATTTGACTGTACAAGATGTCTGTATATTATGGATCCCGTTTCAAAAGCCATAACATGGGTTATAGAGGTGCTATTGGTAAATTATTTGTTGCAATGGTAACACACATCCATGAGATCTTTAATGTGGGCTCCATTCATAGTCTGAAGCACTTCCAACCAAAAGGTCGTTTTGTCTCTTACTATGTGCAGAATTTCTTGTGTGATGGAAGCAACAATATTTTTTTTCATACATTTCATTTTCCAGACGTTGGACACCACAACTGCATGCTCCGGATCCTGTATATAACCCCATAAAAATTTAGTAGTGTGATGTCTGGGGATTGATATGTAGCCTACACATGCATGCACGCGCAATGGACTGGCCTCACTACATCCAAATAGTCCGTAATATGAGAGCATTACCAAGAAGTACTGATAGTAGTTGTGTAAAGCATTGTGGCTTTATTGTCCTTCTGATGTCCAGCCTACTTATTGATAGAATAGATTAGATCTTTATTGTTCTGTAGAGCATTTACATACTATAGAACTCGTCAAAATTATTTTACTAATATACATAAATATGTACCTATATAAATACAAAATCATAATAACAAAACAAATCTTACTTATAGGTGCCACCAATGCCAAATAATAGTAAAAGTAACACAGAAATTGATAAGATCAATCAAGCAAGACTTGATATACACACACACTCAAAAAAAAGAAAGTACAATAGAAAACACTGATATGATTGTGAACAAAATTCGTCAGTACTGTAAAAATATTTTTCTACAAGAAACTCAAATAGTTTACATTTAAATAATGAATAATGATCTATATCTTTCAGTGTTACTGGCAATTTATTAAAAAATCTTATATCAGTGCTATTTAATGATTTAATGGTTTTTACTTTGTTGACTGCATGAAGATGAAAGTTTTGATTTGCACGTGTATTATACTCATGAATATCGACATTCTTACAGTATTTGTGTTTATTATTATAAATAAAAAATAAAGTTTTAAAGATATATACACATGGTACAGTAAGAATATGGGCAGATATGAAGGTTTTGCGACAGCTTTCAGAATGCATCATATTTAAAATAATTATAAATATTTTTTTAATAATAAAATTTGAATGTAAATTTGATTAATTTTGCCCCCAAAATATTATACCGTAACTGATATGTGAATAAACATAAGAATAGTAAGCAGACCATAGACACTGTTGAGTTGATATGCGTGCAAGTACTTTCAGTATGTAGCATGTAGGCTACTGTTAAACTTTTTTTGTAAACTATTTGTGGGGTATTTCCATGATAAAAAACTGTCAATTACAATGCCAAGGAATTTAGTATGATCAACAAGCTTTTCAGGTACCTGAGATCTGAGTTTTGATGAGAAATACATGCAATTAGTTTTATCCAAGTTGAGTAACAGTTTGTTAGATGAAAACCAAGAGTTTAATGTTAATAAAGTATTGTTTGCCATGTCATCTTGAATTTTGCAAGTGCACACTCATGCTGCTATCCATCCTCCCAGACAGGGCAGCACATAATTCTGACTCTGATGATTTTGTATGTGTAAATCACTTGATTATCAAAAATAAACTTAAACTGCCACTAATTGAAGACCACTAGGTACTAATAAAATTAGTTGTGACGATTTAATTTGCTGACTGGAAAGAATGTTTTCGTAGCCTACCTCTTTCTCGTATGGTTATTGAAACCATACTTTCATAAACTCCCATGTGGGAAGCCACAAATAGTATACTGTGTCGCAGAGCGACTTCGTTGGCGAGTGCGAATAATGAGTGCATACAGCTGGTCTTGTGTCAAAATGGGATATTTTTTATTTAAAGTTGAAGTAATGAAATCAACAATTGTTAGGCGGTTTTTAATTGAATATCAAATCATGCCTAGACTGAGACGCTGATATGACAGTGCGCAAACACCAAGTGGTTATGTTTCAGGAACGAGATGGTCACAAGGTGCATCAGGACAATGGTGGTGACTGTGATGGTCGCTGAGCCAGGAAATGACACCATACCAACACAGTATCAATCTTAGGTGAGTCATGCCAGATCAGTGAATGGGAGGTTCATTCTTTTCAACAGAGAGCCACACAGAGGAAGGAATTGTTGTAGGGTGTTGTAAACATTTATTTTGATTGTCCATACTTTGTCCCATTGTGGTTTATCCCACATTTTTCATATCACTCTACCAACTTGTGCTACATTTGCAATATGCCCAGTGGGGCTGCAGGGGTCGAGGTGTTAGACCTCTTGCCTTCAACCAAGGTGATACCGGTTTGATTTCCGGCATAGTCTGCCCTCAGATTTTCGCATGTGGGAATTATGCCAGGCAATGCTGCTGGTCTGTGGGTTTTCTCAGGGATCTCCTGTTTCCCCTGCTTCTTCATTCTGGCATCACTGCATACCCACGTCATGCTACCCCTCATCAACGCTACAGATCTAGGTGTTAAGCACTGACCAAGGTCTCTTCTTCACTTAATTACACCCTCTAGGTATTTGTGGGATTTCATTTGCACCTCTTGCACACTCTCAAAACTTTCTTCTCTATAAGAATATAAATTTTTTCTGTTAAATGTTCCTGAATAGTGTTTATTCTCCAATTGCACTTATTTAGGCCTATTGTCTATTTTTTTCTTGTCCTTGTGTCTAAATAAATTCTCTACTGCTGCAGAATGAACTACTCTATAGCTGTCACTACCAAATGTTATACGTAATTTGGCAGGTGTGTTGTGTCAGCCAAGAATGCCACCATTGAGGAGTTTCAGTATTTGTGCAAGACAGTATTTGAATGATAAATCTTACGCAGGAAATTTGTGTCAATTGATCACATATAGACACGCTTGTGCGTGTGCATACACATGTGTTAAAAGATTGTCCTAGCACCATCATTCATATAGAACAGAGAAAGAACGCAAAGGACCATAGAGTCATTGAGCAGTGTGATTTCTACAGCTCTAAGTAATACCTAAATATTCTAAGGATATTCCTAGCACTCATTATTTGTACAGTATATTCTCTATTCCAATATGCGTCTGACATCTAACTATCAAGCAAGTATTATTCCCAATTTTGTTAAGCGCGTCCAAGTTTGGAGAAATCAGAATTTTATATTTATAAGTAATTATGTTAGTTTTGTAGGTTACTTCAAAGTACATTTTCCTTATACAAAAAAGTTGAGTTTAACCAGTTTTCCCATAATAGCACTTCAAGGGCAAAATTTGCATATTTTTAGTTCTTATAAACCAGAATATTGAATAAGCATAAATACATTTAAAAATTTGCACTGAAACTGTGTGTCACAGGTTACTGCTTTACATGTTTTAAAATAGGTTACAAAATATTATTTTATTTCTTAAAAAAATTATAAGAGGAAAAAATTTCTAAATTACATTATTTTTTTTAGATTAATAAAACATATTTAATAGATTTTAAAATGTGACATGACATGTGGTTTCAGTGTGAGCTTTTTAATTTATTTATGTTCATTGGTTTTTGCAGCGTATAATATGTTTTTGCAGCTTATAAGAACTAAAAGCATGCAAATCTTGACTTTGAAGTACTATTATGGGAAAATTGGTGGAGATAATTGTGTAAGAGCAACATATACTCCCAAGTAATGGCTACAATAGGCCTACTAACTCGAGGCTATTTCATACGTCTCTTGCTCGGGTCCTCCCGGTGTTGTTCTCAGGGCAAATAGCATCCTAGCCAGTCTTGTTCTCCAATTTCCGTTGTGTAGCTTTTTTAGTTTAGCCTTCACAGTTTGCACGAACCGTTCCACCTGCCCATTGCTGGATGGGTGAAATGGTGTAGTTCTAACCAGTTTTACTCCATTACTTCCCAGGAAGCAGCCCATTTCCCTTGAGATAAATGCTGTCCCATTATCCGCCACCATGCAACTAGGTATCCCATGGCAACTGAATATATCTCTTAGTTCCTGGATGACTGCTGCCGACGACATGGATGGGATCTGTCTTACTTCCGGCCACTTGGAATGAGCATCCACAACGATAAGGAACACGTGCCCTCGGAAAGGTCCGAAAAAGTCTATATGCACTCTCTCCCAG
>PNEQ01121377.1:0-11897 GCA_003012365.1 Medauroidea extradentata | reverse complement strand
ACAGGAGTAATTGTGTGCATAACTAATTGTGTTGTGAGAGTTCTAGTTGATTACTGTTTTGTGTATTTCGTAGCTTTGTGAGCTATTAAATCCAGTACTTAATTTAACTCTTTTATTTGTAATTATAGACCTCTATCCCAAAGAACTCATGGGAATTGCCCACATATAAAGTTTGTGCTCTCAAACTTGTAACAATACCTTCCGAATTCCCAATTCAAACAAATGACTATCGCAAGGATGTAGGGAAGGGTGCATCGTATATCCTCGGTAGAATTCGGACACGAATAAAAAATGGCTGCATCCTTCATGGTGCACTTTTCAAGGATGCGAGGGTGCGAAGGATCTATTTATTTATTTATTTATTTAGCGTCCTATATTCATCCAATGAAAATTGGATTTGGACTTGTCATGATCATTACATACATAGCAGTTAATAAACATTTCCTACAGAGTACAGGATATTTACAAATATATACATTGTAACAAGTTAACAGATATTACTTCCTTACAACTGAATATTAGAATAAGTGATGGGCTTATTTAATTACAGATAGTGAACTTAATTATGACATGAGAGTAATTATTTATCAAAATATTCTTCAACAGAGTAGAAGGCTTCGTTCAAAAGATAAGACTTCAGTTTTGTTTTAAACATTTTGTAATTGCTTAAGTTCTTAATAGGTATTGGTAGACTGTTCACCAGTTTTATACCAGAATGATAAGGACTCAAGGAAGATTTTTTTGTTCTGTGGGGGCGTAGGTGTAATTGGTTTGCCTGTCTGGTAGTGTGGTTATGTATGTTACATTTTTTTATCTGTTTAATGTTTTCAACATAATATAGGAAGCAGCGGTATATGTAAATACTTGGGAGAGTCATTTTTGGTTTTTCTTGAAAAATGGCTTGCAGTGACTTCTGTACCCTGCGCCGTTCATTATACGAACAATTTTTTTTTTTTAGTTTAAAAGTAGTCTGCCAGTTCCCGGATCTGCCCGAAAATATAATTCCATAGCTAATGAGTGATTGTATATTAGAGAAGTAGTAACATAAGACTGCATTTTGGTCACTTACTTTTTTGATTACTGACATAGCAAAACACGTTGAACTTAGTCTTTTGCATACTGCGTTAATGTGTTCATTCCAGGTTAGTTTGTTATCTACAGTCAATCCTAGGAATTTGATACTAGTTACTTCCTGTAAATTTTCATTTCCAATCTTGAAACTATTTCCAAGAATATTTTCATCCCCTTTTTTTGGTAAAAATGTCATAAGAGCAGTTTTTTTACGTTTTGTATCAAGTTATTAGAGCGAAACCAGTTGGTCATATCGTTGAGAGTTTGTTTCAAGTTTTTTATAAGAGCTGGTTTGTTTGTACTAAAGTTAAGTACATTTATGTCATCAGCATACATTACAGTAGAGCTAGTTTTTAAAAGTTCAGGAAAGTCATTTACATATATTACAAACAGTAATGGCCCTAGAATTGATCCTTGAGGAACTCCAATTTTTATTGTGCAAGTTTTTGAGAAATGGTTACTTATGTATTTGTTTTCATAGTCTGTGATTGAGGTTACTTGCTGTCTGTTTTTGAGATAGGAACAATGAAGTTTATTGGCTGTACCTCGAATGCCATAATAGTTCAGTTTTTGGAGAAGTAGATCATAGTCCACGCAGTCAAAGGCCTTTGATAAATCAGCAAATGTGCCAGTTACTTGTAATTTACTATCGTAGGATACGAGTATTTTCTTTATAAAATTGTATATGTCTGGTTCTGTTGATTTACCTTCCATAAACCCATATTGGCATGTTGATATGATTTTATTTTTATCTAGATATTTAATCACTTTTTCGGCAATGATCTCTTGTAATATTTTAGAAAATGCTATGAGTAGTGCAATAGGCCTGTGGTTATCAAGTTGAGTTTTTTTTTTTTTTTTTACCTTTTTTATGGATTGGGACAATTTTTGCAAATTTTAATATGTTAGGAAAGATGCCGTGTGAGAGGCACATATTGAATATGTCTGCTAGAGGATGTTTTAACAAGTGTGAACATTTTTTTAGAAGAGTTACTGGAACCTCATCTATCCCACATGAGTTAGTATTTTTTAGTTTTTTTATGATGTTTACGATATCATTTTCAGTGACTGGTGTAAGAAAGATTGAATGTTTAGGTGTGTTTAGTTTGGATTTATTGGGGCTCCAACTAATGTTTGTTGAATTACCATTAAAGTTTTTTGTTTCCAGTAATGATTCATGTGGTATTTCAGCAAAGAAATTATTGGACATATCAGCAACCTCTTTACAGTCAGTAAGGTGCTCTTTGTTTGTTTTTAATGTTAAATTTTCCCACTTTCTTTTTGGCTTGAATTCTTCGTTTACTATATTCCACACTGACTTTGTTTTATTTGAAGCATTTCTGATTTTTTCACTGCTATTATTTTGCTTTGCTATTTTAAGAAGTTTATGAAATAATTTTTCATATTTTCCGAAGTATACCTTGAAATTTGGATCCTTGTTTATTTTTAAATTTTTTCGCATAGTTTTCAGTTTTTCACTTGAGGTACGCAAACCTTTCGTCATCCATTTTATTTTAGAGTTCAAGTGAATTTTTACCAGTTTTAAAGGAAATGCCTCATTGAAAAGACGTAAAAAAGAGATTAGAAATAGATTCCAGGATGTATTTGGATCATTTTATTCCAATGCATCCTCCCATGTTTCCTGAGATAACTTTAGTTGAAATAGGTTTATATTTTCTTCAAAGAAAAATTTTTTTTTTTACGTATTTTTGATTTGATTGTTCTGGGCTTACAATATCCAGACTAATAATTTTACTAAGATGGTCAGATATGGTAGTTTCAAGATTAGTGGCCTCAGCAGTTATGGTGCGTGTTAGTTATAATATTGTCAATTGTTTTTGCGCTGTTTACAGTGATTCTAGTACTGTCAAGTATTGTACAATGTAAGTTGTGTTGTTTAAACAGATTTTTATATAATTGCTATTGTTAGAGTTTTCATTGAAATTTATATTAAAATCACCACACAAGATTGTGTATTTCATAAGCAAGGTGTATCTCCTGAGTATTGACTCCAGTAATTCGAAGAATATTTTGATATTGCAGGATAAAGGAGGTCTGTATAGTACTAAAACAACTAAATTCATTGTTTTCATGACAATACCACTAACTTCTAGATATTTTTCTTGACAGAAAGAGGATAGATCAAGTGGATAGGATTCAATAGTTTTTTTTTTTTTTACATATATACAGGTTCCACCACCTGTTGCATTTGTTCTACAATAATCAGATGCTATATAAAATTTATTTAACTGACAATATTGAATCTCTTGACTTTTTAGCCAGTGTTCTGAGAGACAGCAAATGTCTCACGAGCAAGGTGACCGCTTATGTCGGCAGTCGTGAATTACGAGTGCCATTATCGTCGCTATCATATGATATATTCTTAATAAAATCTGCTTCACATGAATAATAACGGTCGCTTTCTATAATATATAAAATAATGAAACATGTGCCACAAAAATACAATTAAAATAGTATACAACTCATAAAATGGCAATGTTATGTTGATGTAAAATGTTTTCAAGGATCAACGTCTTTTTGCGTAGACTGCAAATATTTTGGTGTAATAATTTAGTAGTTCCTGTTTGAATAACATTGTTGTTTACACTTTCATTTAAGATTGGTGTATTACAAGTATGAACTGAAGGTACCAGAATTCTATTAGGCCTAGCTGAGACTGATGTTTTCCTGGGACTGTTTTCAGTTGATGCACTTACACGTTCATTGATAGTTACATTTAAAGAGGTGGGCTTACTATTATTACAATTATTAATTGGCAGGTTAGAGACATACGGCCCAGTAGGCCTCGCAGTGAAGTTATCAGCTAACACAATTAGGGTGTCAAGTTTTTTGGCTCGGGGATGTATGGTACCTGTATGGCAGGACTTGAAGTGGGATTTGTTTGCATGATGCTTACAATTTTCTCTGCTACATGCGTTTTACCCTTGGCGTTGGTGTGTAGACCATGAGTAGTGAAGCATTCTCGTTGAAGGGTGAAGACATAAGAACCTCAACAATGTTGAACTTGGTACAGAAATCATGGATTTTTTTTGTTTGTGTTGATGATTTCAAGGTTCACTGCTGAATTTTCCTCGAGATCGTGTCTTCTGGCAATGCTGCAAACTGCTATCTTGTGTGCTGCAGGCAAGGAATTAACATTTTAAGTTTCTTGATTGCTGTTGCAGCTTCGTTCCTATACACATCATTACCCCCTGCAGATATTACAAGTAGGTCATCTTTACTTAGGTTATCAGAGTCAGCGACACAGCTTTTTGTGACCTCGGATAAGGTGGAACCTGGTTTTACCAGGCCAAAAACCTCAGTGTTTTGTTTCTGACAATGTGAATTTACTACAGGTGCTAAATCTCTCCCTTGACTGTCAGAAAAGATTAGTATTTTCTTTTTGGGTTTCTCAATTTTGTCTTCTTTGAATGTAGGAGTGAGCTGCACACTAACAAGATTATTCTTACAAATTGTAGGTTTCTGTTTCGAGTTTTTCCAACGCGTAGACTGAGAGTGCTGCTTGTGATGAATTTGGTTGTGATCACTTTCTTCTATATTTTCCAGAGTTTCGAATCGGTTTCGTGTTGCTATTCCCCGACTTTGTTTGGCGAAGTGTTGACCTATGGGCCTACCATTCTTGGTTATGGTAGACCATGTTTCTGTGTCGTTATTTTTTTTTTGTTGTAATTCCGTATGCTTCTGTGTTGTTGTACGGAGCACCACAATTTCCGGATGAATGAGATTTATAATTTCTTTCAGAGATTTGTTTTCATCGGATCATTGTTGCATAGCGTCTGCACACTTCACACTATTTTCGAATAACTTTTTTTCTGCTTGACTGCTTTTCGTATGCATCGTTTTTATCTCGGCTCGAAGCTGTTCAGTTGCATTTTGGAGTGTTTTGTTTTCTTCGGATAGTTGTTCAATCACCATCTGCAAGTGAGCGGTGATCTCGTTTCTATTTGTTGAAATATTTAAGTCTGCCACGTGGTGTTCATCGCCATTTTGCAACTTGGCTTCGCGTTTGGCACATTCCCATTCATGATGTGGAATATTAGTTGAATCCACATTGCTGCATCTTGAGAAATAATACCAATGATCACACTTTTCACAGAAAATACCGTTCCTTACTGTTCTGGAGCATTTACCGCAGTTGTGGTCTAGTAATATTTTAATTCTTGAGGAGAGGGAATATTCGGAAACTGCCAATATGTACACTTAGACCTCCATCCGCACATGAGTTAATGGATAAAAGAAATTAACTAAGAATATATGTCTTTAAATTTATTTTAGTATGATATTTTATATTGCAGAAATGAAAGTGACTTGAGCACTGACCGGAGAAAACGTTTTACTGTTACGCCATTCCTCTCGGTAGACTAATAGTCCGTGCGTGCCTTTGCCCGCGTGTATTCCTCGCAGCAGCTACTATTTACATTAATTGAAGGGCATCTTAGACCAAATAAGTAGTTCAGCCGTCAAGTGTTAGGGTAACGAAGTTGCAGGTTGAGCTTACTCTGCAACAGGCTACGTAGTACAGCTAACCATGCGAAAAACAGTCTTAGGTCTGTCACTCCCACTTTCAACGACTGCTCCGGGCCTTATTTACTGTCATCGCGTAACAGACTTTGAGGGAGGAGTATGTTCCTTAAATGCGAAAGAGTAATCATATACGAAATGCAGTATACGTAGTCTGACAACAGATTTAACCCGACCAAAACCAGTGATAGCTGACCTTAATTACATTTTTGCATAACGTTCATTTAAAGATTAAGTGTTTTTTGGAAATATTGTCGGGTTAAAGTTTCACAATAACGTCACAGATGCCCAAACCTTGAGGATAATATTGTGAAATGCCATTACACGTGAGCTGATGATATCGAGGAACTTCAGAGGGCGTTGGACAAGCTAATCCATTATTACAGAATAGTACAGTCCATTTATACCCCTTCGAACGAATTCATACAAGTGTCTTTAATTTCATCTGCTTTGTAGTCGTTAGGTTACAGAATAGAATGTTTGCATGGACACGAAATTCGAGTACAAAACCTCCCGAACCCTAGACAAACAATTGACCACGTAACATCGAAATAAGTAATTAAAAATAATTCAAATGTTAATTTCCTATGCTCATAGAGGTTGTACAACAATACGTACAGATATAATTGCAAATTGTAACTCCTTATAATTTATTTATCGATGATCGTACTTGCTTTTCGGATTGTCATCCTTGAATGGTTTACACTCGTCGTAGTTTATATTAATTTTTAAGGCATTTACGTAAGCATCATTCTGAAGTAAAGAACACCTCGATATCTCAGCATGTTAGGAATATATATAATGAGTTAATCAAAACCAGATTTTATGCTCGCGCTTTTTAGCCACCACAATTAAGAGTAGAATTCTTAAAACTCTCGAAATCACATTTAAGATATGACACTTGTATACGTATCCAATTGAGGTGAAAATCACGACGATAACCCGCAGGATAAAATCTAATTCGACGATTCAATAAAAATATATTTCACCCCTTCACAGCCTTGAGAGGTCGAATTTATAAAAAATACCGAAATGTTATTTACAGGTATCTACGCTACTCTATAGCTTAAATATTTTGAGTAATAATAATAATAATAAAAGTAATGGCAACAACAAAAATTCACGTCCCTAAAGAAATAGAATACCGGAAAATATCTTCAAATCACACCGTAGACATGAGTAAGTATCGAACTATAGTGAAAACCACTACCCGTTGTGCTCGAGCTGTGTAGAAAATGTATTAAATTTTTTTTTTGCAACCTCTTAGGAGTTGAAATTGAAAAGATTCTTTTTTGTTGCTTGTCTTCGCCCTTAGGCGAACCCACATTAAAATTTTTATGATTCTAATCCAGCGCTTTGGACAATGGCTTGATATGCCAATCGGTCTGTCAGTGAACCTTTACATTTTTAGAGAAACAGTTTACAATTACATTATAAAGTAATGCCACGATGTGCTTGTCAGAATATTTGGTACTCTTATCATTTTATAATTTTAGTAAAGCTTGTTTACATTTATTTGGAATCTCAATTTCACCTTTTACTAAAATTACTTAAGAATTTGGCGTTTGTCTAATCTTTCGGTTTTATTTAATAACATTACATGAATAGACAGTGTCTGTCCGAGAATAATAAATTTAATTAATTGGCATATGTAGGCTGTACACACATTTTACGTGTATATAAATATGCCTATATACATGTTTACAACTTCTGGCTGGCTGGTAATTTCCTTTATATTTATTAATTTCTTTGCCATATATCAATCCACCACTGCTGTTATGCTATTAAATAAAACTTAATGATTATACGAAAGCATAAAAACTAAGCAATTGGCAGGGACAGACAGAGAACTGGGAAGTAAGCGAGTGACATAGAATGGAAGACTACACGCCAGTGTTGTGCTTATTGCGCTCAGATGCTATAATGAAGTGGTTAATAATAAGGAAGGAAACAACAGTCGTTGTAGTTTTACTACACTCAATTCAAAATGGTGACACCATTATGTTATTACAGAACATTGTAGGTAAAGTATGTAGCTATACATTTTACTGCATACGACGATGTTTGCTTGCCGATACCCTCTGCAAAGAATGATGGCTCCTGCCTATTCAGCCACGTTTTAACAGTGTCCTGCAGTTCATCATGGGTGTTGAAGCGTCGTCCTCCAAGCCACTTTTTCAACGTGGGGAAAAGGTGGAAGTCACTCGGTGCTATATCTGGGGTGTAAGGAGGGTATCGGCCATCAGGTGCATCAGAACGACAAATGCCTCAATCTGCACGGCGATTATGTGGAAAAATAGTGTAAAGATGTACGTTTCTTTTGACATTAAAATAACCTAACTCATTCCCGTTTTTATTATTACAGCCGATCGGAGACCCTCGTACACACACACACACACACACACACACACACATATATATATATGTGTGTGTGTTTTTTTTTATTTATTTCAGTCAGTCCGTTGGTCATAGTAGGGTGCATGATGCGTTCTGAATTTGGCACGCAGCTATGAGACATGTATTAATGTTAAACATTTCTCGTAATGGTAGTCACTAACGTCTACAAAACATTATATAGTTGAAATACAAAAGTCTGCATTTTGCACTTTTGAACCGTCTTAAGGCGGCTGCCTGGTGGAAATGTTGCTCTTCCAAGGAATAAAAGAGCGAAAGTGCTAAGGGCTACCCGGCCTCGCGAATCACGCCTCACCCTGGTCTCTGACCGCATGTTATATTATTGACATGCAGTCTTCTCGCCGATGGACCGCTATACTGTATTTGTCTATGCCTTCTTAAAGGTTATTTACCAACCAGTCCATGCTTGAAAATTACCGCAAAACCTCTCATTATCTCCATTTTCAGCCGCGAAAAGAAAAGCTTTTAAGATTAGTGGAAAACCTTAAATACGTATACACAAGTGTAACGATCTCTGAATAAGCTTCGTAGGACATTAAGGGTGTTCACGTGGCAACAAAGCATAATTTTATATTTGCACGACATAGTGTTTGTTTTATAGACGTTACTTGTGACTACATTTTCCACTTGTAAACATTTTTATTCGTCATAATTTTTCCATAACAGCATGCCAAAGTCAGAATTCGCAAGTTACGGGAACATGGAAATCATAAAAACCAAGTGTCTTACTCGAATGAAATAACTTACACAGAAATTAAATATTATGTGCAATATGTTATAATATTTAAAAACACACAACAGTCCTTTTGTATTTTTTTAGTTGCCATATATGAAGTAGTTTGTCATCATTTTCAGATTTTTCAAAAAATTACAAAGGAATCACATTGTGTGTTTTTAAATGTTTGAGCATATTGCCCATAATATCTAATTCTAATGTAAATTATTTCATTCAAGTAAGACACTTGGTTTTTATTATTCCCATGGTCCCGCAACTTACAAATTTTGACTTTGGCATGCTGCTATGGGAAAGTTATGAGGAATAAAACATTTCTACAAGTGGAAAATGTAGTCACAAGTAACATCTATAAAGCGATCACTATGCCGTGCAAATATAAAATTATGAATTTTTTGCCACGTGAACGCCCTTAGCTCATCTATGTTGAACAGTCTTCGAATACACTCGTATCTGTTGTAGATCCCTGGGACGCATCCAGCTCTAGTTTTTCTGGGGAAGGGGGGGGGGGAGATAGACATTTCTTGAATAGCCCACACCCCGAATCAAAGAAGGGGTCCGGGGGTTCACTCCCGGAAAAACATTTAGGATATTTAGGTTCGAAATGGTGCTATTTAAGGCGTTTCCTAAACAAACAATTATATACACCTCTTTAAAAATTTGTAGTGTTTATTTTAAGGATAAACTATAAATAAAAGGTCAATGGGGAAAGGGGCCCAGGCGCCCTGCTTCCCCTTTTAGATCAGCATAATGCTTGGTAGTCACAGAGTTTTTTTTTTTTTTAATGGAGAAGTAACGTTAAAACAAATATATTTTTGGTGCCGATAAAGTTTCAAAGTTAGTTCTTTAAAACAAAAAGTAGGTCTACAGTAGTCTATGTGAAGTTTGTTAAGGACAACGTGTATGTAAGAAAACCGTGAATCTTTGAATTTAATGTGTGTGTATATATATATGTGTGTGTATGTGTGTATATTTATATACATATATATATATATATATATACATTAAAAATTTAACACAATTTCAATTAATTCTCTGTATTTCTTAACACTGCTGAGATACCGAGATTATTTTTGAATTATAATGAATCTTACGTAGGCTACATACCTAAAAAAACTATTTCATGATTTTTCAAAAATATAATTTATTTAGGGAATGTAATGATGTAAAATGCTCCAGAAATCTCGAAAAGCAGGTGTGACTACGAAAAAAAATTTTAAGTTGTTCCTTTTTTCCGTCCTTTTGATACATAAATTCTTTTTGCACGGGCCTGTATATACACATTAAAGTTCTTAAAAATTTAGACGACCTATCTTCTTGTAGTTGTTTGGAACATTGGTAGAAGGTTTTGAGTTCGATTTCTGTGTAAGACAAGACACGGGGATCTGCTGTGATGATATCTACGCTCATATGATCGGTAACTGGTAAAAGAGTTAATTTCTTTTCCGTCCCTTGGTAGGCAAAAGGGACAACGTCTAAGTTTTAATATTAGTTCATAAACCAATGCACTGACTCTTAAGCTAGAGAGAAACCAAATACAGCATTGAGGCCTGGAATTCTACAGCTACAAAATGAACTATTGGTTGTAGGAATTTGTTTTTAATTGAATCTAACTGTTTTTTTCTTTCTACTCGAAAGTTAGTAATATGTGATGTTGGTCCGTTTGCCAGCCAAGGGACGATTTGAATTATGAAAATTTAAGGGTTGCTTCACCTTGCAACGCGGGCACCCACTAAAGGACGAAAAGAGGTAAACTGAAAATTTTCCCGCCATACTCGATACCTCCTAAACCTGATTGGGGTATCGTTATGCTTTGGGGGTGAGAAGTCTTATAATGGTTTTCGCAGTGTCATTAACACGGTAAGCTATCGGTATATTTTTTGCTTAAAAATATATAACACACACGTATGTATGTTGTATGCGTGTGTAGGGTGTTGCAAAATAGCATGCCATTTTCGGGAGAAATATCCTTACATCTACTAGAGCAGCAAAAAGTGTTATTTAGGAACACACGTCGGAAAATGTACATTTCTGCACTACAGATCACATGACGTACATGCATTTCACTCTGACTAAATCAAGTTACTGTGCAATGCTAAAACGGACAGTGGATACCATCACACGAAACTTGTTTAGTGTGTATACTTGTGTCTTTAAAATTCATTTTTAAGTGAACGTCAACATGGTAATTAATAAAGCACCGTTTTGAAATTTGTATTGCTAAATATATATAAAAAAAATTAAATCCATTAAGGCCTCGCTCGCTCTTTATTTTAGCAGTGGTTCCAAAAATATTTTTTAACGCAAATTAATACATATATCAAAAATTCTTTATGGCAGTTTTAACACTTTTATATCGTTTGTATCTGAATTTTTTGTCACAATACACCACACAGATTTTTAGATTTCTGCCCCTGATGTAGCACATGTTTTGTTGTCAAAATAAGCCAAAATGAAGCAAAATAATTTTTTGCTTGCGAACGACACGTCATTAAAGAATAACGCTCTGGCAAAATTCTGTATTGTGTGACTGTACACAGTTTCAAATTTTTTCAAAGCATTTGATTAAACATTTTACGAGTTAGTAGATAGGTTTAGTTCCTTCTGGAGCAGCGGCTGGCGGCTGTGGTGCTGTGGTGCCGCGGCCGCCATCTTGTTTCCGGCGGCCATCTTGTTTCCGGCGGCCATCTTGTTTCCGGTCGCCATCTTGGATTACGTCACTTTCAAAATTTTCCAAAATTTCCCAAAATTAAAAAAAATTTAAATAAATTTCAAAAATTAAAAAAAATCTAAAATATAATTTTATACCCATCCACCATCTTGGAATAATACCCCCCCTTCCCCCATTCCCCCCCCAAAAAATAATATATTTAGTTCTAGGAATGGCCACCAGGGGTTTGAGCCGCCATTTTTTTCTCACTTGATTCTACTCCACCCGTATACGTATGTGTTTAAGGGCGACATGTAATGTACCATAAGCAGGACTCTCACCTCTATCACCAATATTATTATTATGCTTACCTCCAGGCAGTGAGATAGACAAGTCTGGATAGGTATGATACTTCACAGTAATTGGTTTTTATTTTGTTATTTCTTTCAATTAATAATTTATTGTAATTAAGATGTTGCTGACTAC
>PNEQ01121376.1:54377-80555 GCA_003012365.1 Medauroidea extradentata | reverse complement strand
GAACGGCTAGTGATTTTTTTCAAAGGTTAAATCTTTAGTGCTCACTTTATTCCGAATGGCCTATATCAGATATACACAGTCGTGTGTTTGTAGTTTTTCTGTGGCTGGTTTCACCCTTTTTTATATTTTTGTTAATTCTTTTATTTTTTCTTTGTTCCTTGTTTTACCTGACCGAATTCCAGTTTTGGAATTTCATTTTGTGTATGTATCTTGATGACTTAAGCATACTCTGAATATTTATGTTTTCTTGTCTTATTTATATTTTTAGTTTTCTTCTGACAGTCGTTTATTTCGCAATAGAGAATATCCAAGCAAATAAATCCAGTCATGCACTCCCATTTCACAGTTCTGTCAAAGATCATATTGTACCACATGTCTTCAGCAGTAATAGTTGCAGTGCCAAAATATTTGATGTTGGGATACCATAAATTGGTCCTTCATAGCAGTTAATAACAGCATGGTTGCCACAAATGGCCCACATGCTTGCTGCTAATGTAACCCAAGCTATCTCAAACTGTTGGCATGCCACAAATGGCCGATAAGCATGCAGTTTCCATTATCGCAGCTGTTAATAACAGTTGACAAGCCACGAATGGCCCACAAGTTTGCAGTTTATGTATTTCCAGCAGTCTCTGACTGTTGGCGTGCCACAAATGGCCCATAAGGGTGCTGCTTAAATGTTACCAGCAGTTAGTAACAGTTGGAATGCCATGAATGGCCTACAAGCTTGCCACATATATAATCCCAGCAGTCTCTGACTGTTGGCATTCCTCAAATGGCCCATAAGGGTGCCGTTTACATGTTCCCAGCAGTTGGGATGCCATTAATGGCCCACAAGCTTGCCTTTTGTACAACCCCAACAGTTGGCTGGCAACAGATGGCCCGTAGGCTAGCCAAAAATCATATTGCCACATTTGGCATCCCGCATGTGGCCCACAAGCTAGCCGCTTTAGAAATTACTTGGCCGCTCATCAACCGCTTGTGCCAACTATTTACCAACTGTTGGCCAACTGTCGCATGCTACTTGAGTAGGTTTTACCATGGTCGAGTCAAGAAGCAGCACATCCACTACCTACCGTTCCCCTCCCGTCTTCAACATTCACACCTACTACTTTTCTTCCTCATCTTTCCTCTCCGGACTCCACGAATCATGTGTCACAATTCTGTCTTGAGGTGCTTATGGAAACGTACCGCGTCGGTAGTGCTGGTCACATGACTGGATCTATTCAAGCGTTGGATGCTTAACGAGTGTTTGTAATCTGAAGAGTGGTTACTTGACAGCCTTTTTAAAAAATAATGTAGCAAAATCTGCAGAAGCGGTAATTTCAGTCACCGATTTGGCAGATCTATGTTATTAGGCCTGGTTAACACAGTGAAGAATGTCCTTTTGTGCAGTTATAATATACATATGTAGCAATAATAAATTATTTAATACCTGAATTACGTACATTGGCGTCATTTTTACTTGATAAACTGCTCCAGACATCTTGTTCAACAAAAATACTACTTTCAGACATCATATTTTCCATGAACATGTATTCAAACCGCCTTACAACATATTTTTTTTCAATTACATACACATGCGGGAGTCTGTTTACATTTTACGCGCGCTTTCCTTTGTATTGTCTGCTGGCTGCTATCTACCCTGCATTGTAGATCTACAGGATCCGGCGCCGGGATCGAGTTGAACATTTTGAGATCTTGACAACCAGTAGATCTCTTTCGATGACGTTTCTGACCGATTTATTCGCTATCGAGTGGATGCGAAGTAGTTTCCGTAAGCGCCTCATATCCTCCTTCTACTTGTGCGCCACCTGCGGTAAATATCAAGAGTAGCTACTCATTGCGTAGGGGCTAAACTATTGGTTTAACAGGTAAAGTTTCTTAGTAAAAAAATGTTTCTACAGTGATGAAAATGAGTCATATGTAAAGAAAATTGTAGTTTACTTATTTTAAATTTCCCGTTTTTCGTCCAAATTCTAAGTCCGACTCCCGTGTTTTACGTCTTCGCCATGATGCGTGTTTATGTGGAACTAGCGCTCCTAGCATAATCAATTGAAACTAGCACTAATACGTTGCACAACTGTTCCTTAGGCAGCAAATTCAGTTGTAGAAAAACCTCCATACTTATAACACGTGTTTTCACGACAGTAGCTGTGCGTATTCAGGGAAAATTTGACGGTTTGTAGTACAAATGACCATTACAAGTAAAGCTTCGCGGCATAATAGAAGTGTATGTAGTGTGTGTTTTATGGATGTTTTACAATATGCAACGCTCGTGGATAGTGTGTATTACTTAAATTTTGCTAATTGAGACACAGCAGCAAATACGTTTTCCATACAACGTGTTTGGAGATATATTTATCAAGGTACCGTGTCGGAAGAGGAACCAATGCATAATTTACTGTTTGTGGCAAAGAATTTGTATCCTCGATTGAGTACAGTAAGTAATACTAATCTTTTACTACAATAATGTATGTTGTTCAGTGCACGTTATATAATTAGTCCGGCTTCTATTGCAAATTGAACACGTTAAATATGTTTTATAATGGGCATTAAAGACGTGTAACATCGGTTCAACATGCATAGAACGTGAATTTAATGCGTTTGTACTAGCGAATTAGTGCAATATGCTAAAAATACGAATTTACTTCAGTAACAATTTTTGGAGCTTTAAATTTGTGGTAGAATGTGTTTAAACTGTGTTCGTTATTGTGTACAAACTATTTTTATTATTCTTCGTAATATTTTGAGTAAGGTACCGTACTTTCAGACGATTTCCAAGATGTGTACATCCCTTTACCGCTATATAATATAATGCACATGTATTTATTGCAGGCAGCTACTTATATCAATTATATTTATCTGAAATCAATTGTAAATAGTATATTTCAGCTATTTATTATGGTTATTGTACGTGTATTTACACCACAATTTCTGTATTCGTCATAGCCCTCCCCACTATCGCGTCTAGAAAGTCGGCTTTTCCAGTAGTCATGTATGCTTTTTCTTGTTATATTTACTTCCAATCAATCGTAATTAGGGTATTTTATGTAATAAATATCATGATTTTTATGTATTTTTACCACACAATTTCCCTGATATTCATAGCCCTCCCCAGTATCGCGTCTTAAGAAAGTCTGCTTTTCCAGTAGTCATGCATGCTTTTTCTTGTTATAGTCACGTAAAATTAATCGTAATTAGGGTAGTTAATGTAATAAATATCATGCTATTTACGTATTTTTGCCCCACAATTTTCCTGATCTTCATAGCCCTCCCCACAATCGAATTGTTAGAAAGTAAGCATTATTATTATTCGCGACTACTCATTACTGTTATTATTCAACGTAATAAATCGTAATTAGTACATTTCTGCAGTTTTTTTGTTAATTTTCGCATGAGTAGTGACTCTTGATATTTAACCCACCTGCCTGCGGAACTACTATGATGTTGGAAATTTCCAATATGGCTATCGTTTTTTTTTATGCGGCAGCATGTAATTAGTAGTCGATTTTTTGTACGATAACTGCAGGACTTTGTTGGATGTGTCTGCAGATATATGCTTTATCTCTGGTTTGAGATGAACGTGTGCATGTTGTGTTGTTATTTTTATGTGCGCACTGCGCACGATCGTAAATACAAGCACAAAGGAAGATATATTAAAGCGTAAGATAGCACAGGGTGAACTGTATAGGATAGCTTGTGAAATTTTGTAGCAAAAACAATGGAAATACAAAAACCGAAACATGTAAGTTTGTTGCAAATGTTGATTCTTTTCGCTGTGACTTTTGTATAGTGTTTACAAACTCTGACTACATCCCCGAGTATATTATACTCAAAACTGGGATATATAGGATGTCTTTAAATAAATAAATAAATCGTAATCAATCGTTCATTGATTGTGTTGTAATACGACGACGTTAGTGACGATGGTACAAGAATTCGTCTAGTAACTACAGTTACACGTACAGTGACAGTAGGCCCTAATCCAAACGAAATCATGGTGAAAATAACTAATATTCAACTAGAAAACCGAGCGACGTGTCACAATGGTACCACTATAAATAAAAGTAAAAACACTACATAAACTTAGCCTACTATAAAATTGTTATTGTACAACCCTGCCTTTTTTCTAGAGATCACATCAAATCTTACTGTGACTATGTTATAGGGTTTTTGGGGTAGTATTGAAAGAAAAATCTGGCTGATTTGTAATAATAATAAAAACCCTGAACTACTTCATAATACTTGCACTAGCCTCCTAATCAAATGTTTGTTAACATGATCAAACATTCACTAATCTATTTAAATCCACATTTACGTAATCAAACCTAAAGTAACCTAGGATAATGAGTTTTAAGCTGACTTTGGTATAATGTGATTTGGTCAATAAACTAGGAGAGCATTATAGTTTACTTAATTTAAAAAAAAAAAGATCACAGTATTGTGTGCCATATGATTAACAGCATATTTTTCAAAATACTGAGGGAAAAAAAATAACATTTGAATACTTGGCCTTCTTAACAATACAAAGCAAAATGCTCACAGCAATGTTATATGACTATTAAATGGAAACATACACAAATTTAATGTTAATTTCAACAGTTAAAACTTTAAAGTTTGATGCCAAAAGACATGAAACTTATCAAAATTCACCGATACGTCAGACACTAATGACATATATATGCAAAATACAACTGATTTTTTAAAAATAGAAGCCTGAAAACATTCAAATATCAGGGTCTGTGTACATTATTGAAGGTAAGCCATAAATTATTGTAGACACTTATCGAATGTGGGGGAAAAAAAAAAATAGTCTTAGAACTGTGTCTGTTAATTTTTCAGTACCTAACTTCTTTAAAACATGGTTTAGAAAATGAAAAGACTGGTACAATGTAAGCACCTATCTTCTTACAATGTGAAACACCTTGAATAAAATAAAACTATTTTTCAGGTTCAAAATAACCCCTGCTTAATGGGTGCTAAACACGATAAAAATTTTTTTTTGTCATGTAGGCCTACCCTTTAATCTTAATATTTAAAAACTTGCCGAAATCGGTCAAGCAAAAGATTTCATGCGATTTTATTTGAGTTATTGAGCTTGATCAGTTTTCAGAGGTAGAGCCGATGAGGTCCTGTAAAGTTACTTATGTAGGCCTAATTTGTTTGGTGCTTGGGCCTGAGTTGTGAAATGTCACAGGAAGAACTCAATGATCTCAGTTAGGCCTACTAAAATAGTGTGGGTAAGGCTGCTAAATTAGGTAGCAGTGGAACAGTTTCACCTTCTAAAACATACACGCGAGTATTTTCAACAATTTCGAACATTGTATTTTAAATTAAACTAACACAATAAAACCACCAACATATTAACAATGAGAATGTCCTCATTCATCCAAGAATTCGTGAATTCGGAAATTCACTGGTGCATCCACCGGTGTATACCGGATGTTTGTAAATGACAGTTTTACTTTCAACCTGTTGAGTCGATGGATTCTCCGGTTCTACCGACCTGAAAATCCAGTGAGTTTGGTGGATGTGAACCGGAATTTGCACTGGTGAATTTTTGATCACAATCTCACAAAAAAAAAACACTTGAAATAACTTAAATAATTGTGGAATGTGAGGTGAAAGACAGCAAACTTACCACGTATGGCGCATGTAAAATTCTGTTCTTGTATTTTAAAATATGTTCCTACTTCAGAAAATAAATAATTTATTTAATTCGTATGTTTCAGTTATATACCATATTTACCATTACGTATGATACTAAAGTGTTCAGTTTGGATTTCTGTCGCTGTATAGTGTTACATAACATTCATTTGTAATGTAAAATTTTCAAAAATTGCCACCCTTATGTTTGTTAATGGCCTCAATCAGTGCACATCTGTGCTTCAACCATGGGTGGATTCACTGGTGAATTTCCGAAAACACGGAATAACCAACCCAAACCGATTGAACTTATAAACATTAATTTTTAAAGCTATCCTCCCCTCAAGATGTAGGGGCTAAGAAATTATTAATTTTTTTACATAATTTTGTTTAGAAGTTCCACTATTTTAGAGGTAAAATGGAGGTTTAAAAGTGTTTTAATGATTCGTTGATATAGCTTGAACCTGACAAACAATAGCAGTAATTTTTACATCAATAATGTATTTCCTAAAAAGTGAATTAGGATTTTTCGAAATCTGACACTTAAGGAGTGCAAAAACATAAATATGTTTTACTGGGTTTTTTCAGAATTTTACGTAATTTAAAACTTGAAAGGGAGGGAAGGGATAAATGTTGAAATTATCACAGTTTAAATTAAAATAAGCGAATTTGTCCACATTAATACAAACTGTATTTCATGCTCTGTTACAAAACAAGCAAAGATAAAGTGTGTCATAGAAGACACACAATATATATAAAAAGTTTAAATGATTATTTCAAAATTTCCTCTCATTTAAACTTCCAACATCAACTAAAGTTCGTAGATCCTCAAATCGCACTCTGGGTAGCACATTAGTTAAAATATCTGCAGGCTGCTTCTTCCCTTTAATGTGCTTAAGTTCTACAATACCAGCTCCTGCACCTTTTCTCTCAGTATGCCAGCGACTCTCTATAACCTTCTTTTCCTTGGGCAAATCTACCAACTTCCATACATGGTTCTCCTTTAGGGATTCAATTTCTTCTTCCATGACTAGCTTCCAATTTGAAGCATCATGTGACTTCATTGCTGTACTGTATGAATCAGGTGTGATGCCTTCAGTATGCAGCACATAATCCTTAAGATATTCTGGTGTTTTTATCTCTTGTCTCAGATGACGTCTGTTGCTTCCTCTGAATCAGTGTTGTCACCAGTACTTAAATTTTCATCTTCCTCTGGTACACGTTCCGGGATTTGTTTCACAGGTGGATTGTCTTCACTTTTTGTGATAGCTATGGGTGTATCAGTTTGTTTTATCTTCTCCTCCTCGAAGACTACGTCTCTTGACACGAAAACCTTGTCTTCCTTAGGGATCCACACCCAATAGCCATATTTTTCGCCACAGTGACCAATGAAGATTCCTGGGACACTCTTTTCGTCCCTCTTCTTTCTTCTTTCTTAGGGGCGTGAACAAAGCATTTGGTGCCAAAAACATGGACTTGATCAATAGCAACAACATTTTTACTGAGCCACAAATCAATTGGCATTTTATCGTTGATCTGTGTATGTCCTTTTGGATTAAGAACATAACATGCAGTGTTTACAGCTTCTGCCCAGAGGTTTTGAGGTAAATTCCTTGCATGTATCATCATTGACTGAGCAATTTCAACAAGAGTCCTATTCTCATGCTCTTCTGCTCCATTTTGTTTGGGAGTGTAAGATTTCATTATGCCCCTCCTTTGTAAAATGTCATGTACTCGCTTATTTTTGAATTCTGCTACATTATCACTCATAAATTCCTTCACTTTCAGTCGTGCAGTTTCTGCCTCATTTAAGAACACATCCAAACAGTTACTGACTTCTGCTTTTGATTTGATGAAGAAAACTTGACGAAATTGAGAAATATGATCCTTGAAGCAAATGAAAAATCTTGATCCTCCAACTGACCTTTCTTGCATTGGACCATAGACATCAGCGTGAATAAGCTCTCGAGCTTTGTTACGTAGATTCATTCGAGTACCAAAACTGTTGCAGTGCTGTTTTCCAGAATAGCATGCTATACACAGATAGTTTTCTTCGCCACTGGTTTCTATGTTTTGCTTCTTCAATACCAATTTAACTTGCTCAGTGTTCTGATTACAAAGCTTTTCATGCCAGAGCTGAAATTAGTCTCTGAAACTTGATGTATAGACACAAGTTGTCTTGTGTGGATGTATTGCTTTCATGTTTAGCACATACAAGCCCTATGAAGTCATATGCCCTATCAAATAAACTTTGTTGTCTCTGGTAAAAGAACACTCATTCTCCTTAGCTACAAATACGAACCCTTTCTTCACAGTAGATCCAATTGACATCAAATTTAGTCTCAATTCTAGCACGTACCAAACATCCGTCAAGTGGTTTTGGCTCTCATTGCCATCTACTATCATTAATATATTTATTTTTTCTTTTCCATAAGTCATTATATATTCATTATTGCCAACAAAAACCTTCACTGGACACGGGAACTGTTCGTGGTTAAAGAGCAGCTCTTTTGTGTGTCATATGCTCTGATGCATCTGAGTCTGCTAGCCATTGTTCATTATCAACGTTTATATCTACCGAGCAAGATAAAGCACTTCCATTTTTTATCTTTTTTTTAAAAACATTCCTTTACCAGAACACGTATCACCGTCCTTTTTATTTGGGCAATTTTTCGTAAGATGTCCGATTTCATGACATTGGAAGTATAACACTTTCTTATTTATGTGCTTCATTTTCTTTAGCACTTCAGTTTTTACAGTAAGAGCTTCATCTTGTTTAGACTCTCTCCCAGGTAGTCTATTTTCAATTAGACAAAGTCTTTCTGTCAACAAATTGATCAATCAGTCAGCCACTGGTATGCATTCCCATACCGATTTAAATTCAGAATATTCAACAGGAAGCGTAGACATGACCCTAATCAACAAAAGTAAATCTAATAACCTTGTTTGTGTTAAACTTTCCAGTTCATGATTCAGATCTTCAAAGTTCTTTTGCTGCTTAGCAATGTGTGTTGCAATATCTTCATCTGGATTTTTGTCATAAGAAAAAATTTCTTCCAGTAGTCGATCAACTTTTTGACCTGAAGTTTGTTCATAAACTGATAATAATCGGTTCCATATTTCCCAAGAGGTGTGGCATGTTGCTGTTTATCCATTGAACTAACCATTATTAACCGAGCAAGTGCGTCCTTTTTCTTAAAAACCTTAATGTTAGACTCAAATGTAATCTGTTTTTCATCCATAAGGTTTTAAATTAGGATTTACTGGTTTCACCTCGGTACCACGTAGGCCTACTAGGCCCAAACAGTCATGATGCAATAACATCAATTCAATTTTCCTTTTCCATTTTGGTCAGTTCTTGCCATCTAATTTGTCAATGTTTAATTTAAAATCCATTTTGTAAGCACTTAAACGTAATCTAAGCTTCTTATGCAGTCTTTTAACTCAAAATAAACTTAGAAATTGTTTTCACTTACCA
Organism: Medauroidea extradentata; assembly: GCA_003012365.1. NCBI lineage: Eukaryota > Metazoa > Arthropoda > Insecta > Phasmatodea > Phasmatidae > Medauroidea > Medauroidea extradentata. The sequence continues at coordinate 71,428 of PNEQ01121376.1, read as the reverse complement.
ACTCACATATCACCAAATGGAAATTTCATCAATACAGTTTTCATGTATCACAGACGTAGCCTTTTATTTAAACATGCATTATCTGGGCCCATAACTTGTTGAAATTATCACATTTTAAGTTAAAATATTAAGCAAATTTGTCCACATTAATACAAACTGTATTTCATGTTCTGTTACAAAACAAGCAGAGATAAAAGTGTGTCATAGAAGACACACAATGATTATTTCAACAACAAAATGTGTTTCTCAGCAGCTCTAGACCTGTTGACATATTGAGATGCTTTTGCTTCAGCTTACTGCTTCCGTAAATATAAAAAAAGTGCTTTCAAGACATTTTGTATTTCAACTTTTAACGAAATGAAAATGTGTTTTCACAGAATATCTAATACATATCAATTAAGACTGATGAAATATAATTATAACGTTCCGAGGACCTGGTATTTATCTAATCACATGATTAGTAAAGCAGAACATTGAAGTGGTGATTAAAATATATTCTTTTCTCATTGTATCTTTAACGGAGTATTTATCTCAACATTCGGTAGGGAAAACACGTGCAAGTATGTGTATAATTGCAATTGGCTGTTGTGAGAGCTTCGAATGTTTTATTTTCATGTGCTAGTTAAGGAGGAATGATAAATATGGACAACATTAAGAAAATTTGTGGTGAAATTTTAGTTATATTTTATTGTAAATTGTTTTGCTTTGCATTTGCCGATTTAAAATTTAAATAGTTTAGTCCTATAACATTTGCAAGAAACACATGACTTATTTGCGATTGTTTTTTAAATGTGTGTCATGTCTATTATGTGAGTGTAAATTCATGAATGAAGTAATATGACTATAGCTATTTTTTTATAAAATAATAACACAATAATTTTGACACACGTAAAATAAATGCTGTTTACCATCATGTGAGAATTGTTGACATCTTGTTTATTACAGGTAGACATTCATTTATTATTCTGTTATAAAATATTCCTAAATAATAGGAAACACAAAAACAAACACAGTTATAAGAAGGGGGACGGAAGACAAACTCTTAAACATTGTGCCATCAAACAATTTAACATGAGAAGCTGTGTAAAAATTTAAAATTTAAGGTTACAATGTCTGAAGAAACATTGTGATATTTTTAAAATAAATTAAATTAAAATAGCAAAAATTAACTCTCTACTATAGGTTGTTCGGAATAAAGTGAGCACTAAAAATTTAAAATTTGAAAAATATCACTAGCAGTTACTGCATATTATTCAACATTGACAGTAGTTCCCTTTCTGCTTGTATGGTTGGCAACGATTTGCCGAATATAGTTCATTGTATTTTCCTACTAAAATACAACAATACTAAAATATAATCAACTGAATTAGACATACTTAATGTTTTCCATAGTTAATAAACTTTTATTTATCAAACTATAAAGATTTCTACTGAGTGCACAATTTATCTTACACATGCAACCATCAAGTGATGTGTCCAGAGAGCTTCAATATTTCTCTCGTTAGTCACGCACGGAAGGATACGAATTAGCTGAAAATATAAATTTTCCAGGGCTTTTTTGAGTGCTCACTTTATTCCGAACCACCTATATGCTGGTGTCTCACAAAGAAGTACAGTCATTTGAGGTACCTAACTTTGTACCATTTTGGGGTAACATTGTACCAGGCATTTTCTTTTATATAATAGCTTTGTGATATTCATCCTGTATGTAAACTTTAGGATTAACAAATTTATTAATCTAGAACACAACCGTTTTCTTCAATTCTGAAATACTTCATTTGAAATTAAATTAGGCTGGTGATACAAAGTTACCCCAAATGACTGTAAGTCAGACAGATGATAGAACAATAGGGCCTATTACAGCCAAAGAAAGTTGTCGTGGCATATGTCTTGTAAACATAATGCACAAGTAAATGATTCTCGCTCATACAGTACAAAATACACGAATCCATATTTATACTCAATTTTTAAGGATGGTTTGGTTCATCAAGTTCTGTTCATGTTTGTCTATGCGAGATGTTAAAATTTGACAGCAAAGTCATTGTGTTGTAAATTTAAATTATCTGTTTGCATTTAGGCGAAGTCCTCTAAACACAATTATTTATCCGCTGGAAGTAGGTAGATAATGCGGGTGTGATAGGTGAATTCGTTAAGAATACTTTCGTCTTTATGAATGGAGTACTAAAGGGGCATGCAGTGACTTCGCTGCAGTCTTGTATTCAACAATTACTCTCGTCAGCAATAAGCTTATTCCGCCTGGTGTATGGGGATTGTCATGCCAACAAATTTGCAGCGATGATTGATTAATTTCACAAAATGAAAAATGTTGCCTCCCAAAACACTGCATGATGCAATTCCATGAGCACCTTCACTATCTACATTGTCAAATCAAACACTTTGTATCAAAGCAGCGAATTTATCATTGGTCCAGTGAAATAGGTAAGAAGCTCCTTGCAGTAGTAGTAACTTATCAAAACTGTAGTACATTAAGGGCATGAAGCCTAGCAAACATTCAACTTTTTCCGCGTTAAACCACTATTTTACTCATGTATTACTTAACACTGACACTCTCACAAAATTATGTAAACCCAATTTGTATACACAAGAGTGCTTGTTACTAATATAAGCGGTAAAGGGTGTACAAGTTACTAATCAGCGCATGCTGCTGCAGTGTGACGAGAGTTAGGTTGGTGACTGGTCAAGTGAGTGTTCGTAATGTTTTCTGATTGTGTTTTAATCAGACAGAAACATCAGCTGTAAATGTGTCTCACTGTTACGGTTGAACATAAGTAAACACATGTACGTCCAACTAACGCTGTTATGTACTGTTTTTTCACTTAGCGATTGTAGATTGTGATACGTACACTGCATATTCTGTATAGTAATTATATCCACAACTCGTGCTACGTGAATGATATCAATTACATCTATGCTTCACATAATGTCTATAAAATTGTTAGTGTTTATATATCTTGTGTGATGGTTTTGTTAAAAGTGTGATGTAAATATCGTTAATGTGGGATGCATGTATTTAAAGAATAATTTTACGGGTTCTGTAACACTGTCAGTTGCACAATACTGATGGTTTGCTAATAACGAGGGCTTTGATAATGTTAATGAAAAACTATTACTTAATGACATAGATTAGTCGTACCAGATATTATCAAGAATCGTTATGCACCAAACATAGAAAATGTCAATTTCGAGAATTATAGAGAATTAGGCCTATCAATATATCTAAATATGTAGCAGCCCTACTGTCGATTTCTTGGTGTTCTTCATACCTATCTCATTTACACTCATAGGTTCCCACATTGTGTGTGTTCGAACTCGCGTAAATACCACCAGTTCACGCATTTAATTCTGCTCTCAATACCTGTCTGCCACTACACATGGCGAGCTTTGGGCACACCCCTGATTAAAAGCTGCAATCACATGAACACTGTGTGTTTTCATTGACAGACCTTACCGTCGATCACGTTAATGTGCTTCACGTGCTTTCACTTAAACACAAATAGACAGTAGTAACATAACTTATCACTTTGAGATAGAAACCATGAATGACTTCCATCTATGAACTGTTCGGACTAAACTTGAATCAATTGATTGGGTGATACAGTTCTGTCTTTGTGTTTGTCTTGAACCTGACGTTACTTGCATTGTTCAAAACATATGACTCAACTTGAAATAGTGTGTTACAAAGTTTTCACAGCAAAACTTGAACAAAATCAAGACATGCCCATGCTATAAGTATGTGTAGGCCTATTTGCTGTTGAGCTGGAAGTAAAGAAAACTGTTTTTGTAAGAGAAAAAATTTATTTTACTACTGCCTTACTAACACGTTATCTCCTCTCTCTCTCTTAATGTTGTGTGGAGATCTATTATTATTGATTAAAAACACAGTCTGTTTCTGTACTTCGATACTTCGGAACCCTGACCTTGTTCCGTTAGGCCCACGAGAGATATGCTATACTATAATTTTAAAGCTTTTAACCACAGTCTCACGCAAATATCACACTCTTCGTGACAGTCGCAGCGAGAATCAGTTTTATATGCATCTTCCTGCGAATTTCCGCGAATCGACTCGCGTCCACTCTTCGTGACGGTCGCAGCAGAAGTCTGTTTTCTCCGCGACTTCCCTCAATAGTCCGTGGTGGCTCCAAACGACGCGTCCACCCTTCATGGAGGTTGCCGCCGGAGTCCCTCTATATAGTCGGCTTACTACAATCGTTCGCGGTGGCTCCGCAAGACACGTCCACAATTCGTGGAGGCTGCCTCATGAGTCCTCTTAACTTTCCCTTCGAGCCGACATGGCAAACCACTCCTAGGACCGCCCCCATTTTAACTTTCGGCCAATCGTGTCTCTCATGGGTAACGACAACAACAAACCCTGACATTCCTCCGTATCAATTTATTGCATCTTTCTTCAAATCACACACATTAACATTAATATCTCTTGGAACTTATTTACAAAATTTTATAAAATTCTGATGAATAATCATACAGTTAATAATAAATTTCACAGGAGGGGGTGGGCGTAGCCACGCTTCTTGGTGCACTAATTTTAAGCATCCACGCAGCGCGCCCCCTCGTCGGCTCAAGGCTGTTTGCTCGCTTCAACCCTTGTTTATCTGCCGTGACACAATGCCGCAATCCTCTGTGCATACTGCGCCTCTCGCCAGTACTCAAAACTAAATTACACATTTATTTCTTTAAACAAAATTTTGCAATTGAGTCACATAAAACAAACAATTCTAAATCACAATGCAATTTCAACTGGCTTTCAACGTATATTCTAACCTAATTTACAGTATTTACGATATATATGTTATTTATTTACATTTAAAGGCTATATGCTGGTTACAGCGTAGATATAGTACTTCTCAGCATAATACAGCCATTAAAAGTCAGTTTACTCCTGGTCATTCCTTCTTCATACTTTTACAATTTATAAAATTAAACGTAAGAAAAAAGTTTTTATATATAAAATATTGACTGTTAATTATTTGCTGTTAACATTTGTATTTGTATAGAAAATACGTACAGGCCTTGCAATACAATTTATAACATATTAAACTACATATAAATGTAAAATTAGTTTTTCACTAATGTCAGAAATTTACATGAAAAATAACTTCTTTTTCGTTTCATAGGTTGCAAGTCCGTACATTTACGAATGCATTTTTGTGGAATGTAGAATAGAAAACGTGATTTACTCCGTGTATGTGTTAAGTTTGCTTGTTACGCATCCAATTTCTTATGTTTTCATTTCATTGTAGACCGGGCCGTAATACTGAGTCACTTTATGATAGCCTGTAATAATTAAGACCTCCTATCGTAATTTCGTCTTTACCTTCATTTTATACATGTAACTTGAAATCTAAGGACATTTTTAAACAAATTTTGTGTTATATACAAGAAAGCTACAGTGCATTTACTGGAATCAATAGAATTTATCAAAAGGCACGTAAAATAAGCTTTGCTAGAAAACAGATTTAAAGAATAAAGCAATTGGTTCGTGTAAAATAGTATTCTGTAAAAAATCTTAAATTGGTAGCATTAACTTTTAAAGTAATGCTTACGGTTAAAATTGCTGCGAATAATTTTTTGCTTGTGTTACTACACAATGCTAAATTTCAACCTAGTTTTTACAATATTTGTATAAGGTACTATACCAGATATAACAGTATTTGTTGACTAAGTCAGCATAGTTGTAGTAAAAGTGTGTCCGTGTGGTTAAAATTATTCATCATTCAAAGGACTGTAATATTGTTTTAAATTATCCTACTTTCATAACACATTTCAAACATACAAAAAATAATTACTACATAAAAATTTATTTTATTCAATATGATCATACATGAACTGCGTCGCTAGCTTTTTGTATTTTGCTTGTAAAGTGGATTTAACTTCAGCGTCCTAAAATGTTGAAGAGACTTTAGTTCAAAGCATAATAGTTTTTATTTACTTTTGCTTTGAAGCACTTTAAATATAAATTGTAATATTTTTGCTAAAAAATAAACTTATTTATGAACGTAAATAGCATGTATTTGCCCTAACATTCTTTTAGGCAAGGAATAGGATACACAATGAATTAAATATTTTCATTTCAACAGAAAGGTTATGACATAATGTTACAGCATATGTAGCGTTTTTAAATTTGTAATATAACTTAATGTAGTTGTACATTTATACAAGTACAAGTAGGACAACATTTACTATATCACACCTGCGCAACTACCAAGTGTGTCACATTCTAACAGACCAGATCCTGCTGTCTGATAGGAATCTTCAATACAGACTCACAATAATAACCAGATTAATGGTTCCTAAATCACGTCTCATACAAGCTTGAACAAGACTTAGTAAGTCTACAGATTCCGTATAGTATACTTTTTAAAGGCATAGCGTAAACTGAACAGTTTATCTGTAGGCACGATAAGTGTGCTTTACGTCTTGTCAACAGTGAGGTCATTTAAAGATGGTTATTTGCAGAAGAAACAATACAGCTCACAACTGTGTATGTTACTTAGATATAATATACTATTACAAGTTGGGCCAGGTATGCTGATGTATGGAGGTCTTTGATTAAATAAAAAAAATTAATAAAAACCTAATTTATTAGCAACTATCTAGACCAAAATGTCTGAAGGTCACTAATGTTCAATCACTATGAAATCACTATCACTATATGTCTATGTAAGAGTCACCAACATGTTACAAGTTGATAGCAAACAAAACAAATAATAACTATATACATAAAGGTTATAAAATCAAAATAACGAAGGCTTAGTCTTCTATACAAGTTCTCTTTGCATAAAATGCCTCTCTGACAACTCACAAGTGGTGGACCCAGTGTCCTAGCTTGTAACACCCTGATGGTACTCTTGAAGTCCCGGAACACCCTTGTTGCACTACTTGCAGCAAACAATATCGCTGAACACACTCAAGTAAAGCTCGCAACCCGTCATAATCACCACAACTCGCTCACATAAGGTGCATTTTGACAAAACTGTCTGTGTCTGGCACAGATCTCATTTATACTCTTAATCAAATGTCCAGAAATCTCGCTGTAAGTCTATTTTGGAGCTCCGAGAAGAACTTCCATCAAGGTCAAAGCACCGTCCAATAGAAGAGAGCATGCACAAGAAAACTCTTAACTGTGATATATACTGTTTTCTGAGTCTTTAAGAAAATCTAGATAGGTGTGCAGGTGGCTGCCTGGGCGCGTCACATAGCGTAACGTGAGCCACACAGTGTGCACCGAGATACTTTAGTTATGATGCCACTGTACAATCTGTCTCACACGATAGTTGTGGCGTGCAACAATGCGCATAAATATTTAACACATCTTGTAATCTAATATACACTGCGATCATATTTCTTTAAATTTTCCTAGTCTTTCCAGTTGCACGTTTGCAAGAACATTTACAAAGGTTACATCATCCTTATAGGTGTTTTTAAAGTACTTGAATTATGGTTGTTAGATGTTTATGGATTGCCTCTTTTGTATAATATTTCATTGATAACACGGTTTTTCTTATTTTTGTAAGTTTCAGTCTTTGACCTTGAGGAGTCCATTGCATTTAGAATCCAAAATCATTTGCCGCAAGCAAAATAGTGTAATGTATATTCCATATTATTTTTACACCCCAATTTCTTAGTTCGTGATGTGGACATATTTGAAGTGAGCAGTTGAGAGATCATTTTCTGACAGTTTATTACTATGTCCAAAGAAAATGGTAGTTTACTTCCAAGAGCAATAAAAGAACACCCCTTATTATTCTGTTATGCATATGCGTTCATACAGACAACATATTAATGTGATTTATATCAAAATACATAGTAAATTGTGTATGGGAGTATACTTTGTTATCAAAAATATAATGTGTGCTGAGTCTGAAATAAAGGTAAAGATTTCTCTTGGCTTGTTTGTAATCCGTGGGAAAAGAAGGTAAAGTTTGGCTTGGAGCCAAAAACAGCTAACTTAATTATGTCGCTGGTATACGATCACATTAAGAAAGTATTAGCAGTGTATTCACAGTAAGCTACAGAAAACATACTTCCTACGTAACACTAGATACATTTTCCCACGTATTTTACACATGATAAAACGTCACATTTTATAAACCGCAGGTCATTTGTAAGTAACATACTAACATGAAAATTGTTGAAATTTTCAAGGAAATGTAATTTATTGTATATTCATTTTGTTATTGTTGGTAATCTTGAATTTTTTCTTGTTTGTTTTGTCTCCTCTGGTTTTCTAGAACGACAGTTAACTATGATAGTGGACGTTCACAACTTTACTAAAAATCAATACATTTCCTCTGATAAACATGATACAAAAATAAGTTAAAGTTCACCTTGCATAAACTGCTGCTATTGACGCATGTTCTTAATTCGGTTGGTTTATCAGCAGTAATCTTTTAGTGGGGTACAATTTTTTTTCAGTGGTTCCTCATCAGAAGAGAGAGCCAGCAATGGTGCAAGGCACAATGTAACGTGTCAAAATGGTATACAAAATGCTTATTTTATGTAGCTTATGTCATATAGACATAATTTAACTGCTGCAATTTGTAATTGAATCAACTGCCTCATATGCGACAGAATAATTAATTGGTCCATCGACTTGACAATTTAAATGTTGTACACTGCAACAGAATCATACCATTTCATGCGAAACAACAATTTTACTTACAAATCAACAAGCGTAACTTCTTGTCAACAACTATTATTAGAGACAGAACTAATGGTTCCTGGAGTGATTTCGGACAGCGACAGAAAACTGAAATCATGATTGACAGATTGTAACCAAACCTGAATTCTCCCAAATGTGCATCGAATGTTTCACATAGCTGTGCCACCTAGCTGGATACACATACGTTGTTATAGTCAAATCGGGTAACCCTAAACCTTTCCCTCCCTTCCTTCGTCCGCGAGAGTAGAAGGTGGGTTCGTTCGGTGATTATATGATAGAAGCCCACAGTTCGAAACTGTTTTTCTTAATATCTAGTTGAGTCTTGGCGGTGTTTAAGGATACTTTAAAGTGTGAGATCCAATCATATATTGTGCTTTGTATATGACAGTGGGACATAGAACATAAACGTATGAAGCGTTTTAAAGAATTATGAAACAAAATATTAAGTGTAACGACGTTCTCAATCTTAAAAATTGTAAGACAGTTGAAGGAAACTATTGTAAAAGAAAACTACAAATAAAGTCTATGAGTACGATTAAGATTATGTTCCGAATAAACAGATTTTCAAAGCAAAGCCAGTTGATTTTTTTTAGTCAAATTAATTTGTGTATATACCTTCAGTAGTTAATAACCACAGCTTTCAATAAAAATAATGAAATTGTCAAGTTGTATCAGTGGTGTGAAAAAAAAAAGTGATGTTATGCCAATAATTCGTTCAGTTCTAATCTAAATAATCAGTCTCCACCTACAGACAGTTATCTGTAAATGTCATCGTATGAAATGTTAGTATTTGCGTTGGCGACAATTATATTTATGTAAAATGTTTTTCTCCGGTATGACGACGGGGACAGTTTAACCGCCATTGTTCTTGGCCATGTGTTACCTGTTATTTGGGAGGAGTTGAGGTGGGGTTTTTACAGCCCTTTAACATCGAGGTCTAAGGAGACAATGTGGGGGGGAGGAGGAGAACCATATCAAGAATATATACTTTTGTTGTGCTGTTACAACATCACCAAATCGACTAATCTAGAAAACTGATTTAAGATTAAGTTAATTAGCATTTTTACAAACGTTGTGAACACAAACATATATTAATACATAGGAATGCTGTTTGAAATCGGAGAAGGAGGGTAAAAGTAAAATTATTATGAGACTCGAAATAAACTATTTCGAAACTTAAATTGTTTTAGAATCCAAACAGCTGTGCCAAATAACTGCAATTTGGATGATTAATTTATTACTAACGAAGTATAGTACTAAACAACGATGTGATTGTATTAGTCGTCGGGCCGGTGAGTGTTCACACCCAAACTTTGGGCTGACCCTGCAGGAAATAGTTTACTAATGCATTAAGGACGTTCCAAAATCGTTAATGGTAAAAATCACGCTATCCACATTCCGCTACTATTAATTTCATTGGTTCTATGAACTTAGTAACGTCAGATTACGTTCCAATGGTGCTGACGATCACTGAATGTCATTGATTGTATTTTCGCACGCTCTTGGATAATGCATTGTGCGAGGCCTAGATTATTACTGAGACTGCTGAATTTACTGGAGCTTTGGAGGATATGCAGTGCCAAGTAAACAAACACTGGAGAGAGATTCAGAACATTTGCTCTCTAAAATTAGCCATATAATTTAACACACAAAATAGTAGTTAAGAATGTTTTCCCAAAAATAGCTGATTGAAAAGTAAAAATTAAAACTTAATGTAAGTTTTTTTAAAGAACATTATCAGATAGCTCTTACAAAATAAGATTTCAAATATGTAGCAAAATGGTAGTCTATTTTCTCTCCAATTACAAAGTCATATGCAAATAATCTTTTGTTTACTTGGTCACCATTGCCAATCTTTCCGGAACTCTCAGATCACTGACACTGATAAAATATTTACAGATTGATACTGCACTGTTACTGCTGACAAAAACAGAGATTGTCTTTAAACTGTTATATCTATATGCATGAAATAAGAAAAAACATTTAACTGCGGTTGTGCCTTGTAAACTTTAAGTTCTATTGCACCCGATACAAACACACAAGCGTGAAACAAATGTATCATGACTTCCATTCACTATAGAAGTACAATTTGGTGACGTGTTGTTTGATAATTCCAAAGTGTTTACTACGCAGAACAATGCGTGATACATTCAAAGTGAAGATTGGTTGGCAAAAGCGAGGTCGTATAGAGCAGAAGGGGGTGAACGAGGTAAACTTTCAGCACCGATGGAATGAAGGGCCAGTGAAATGACAGCATCAACCGGTAAAATTTGCACTCGCGAAAATCCAAATCGATACCACCGGGGATCAAATGCAGATAAATTTGGTGAGTGGCGAGCATCCTAGAAGTGCCAACATAGTCACCTAGCTGCGTTTGAAACCTGAAAATTTCCTCAGCTGGTTTGTCGACCGTAAAAATGTAAATAAATAATGTGAACTTCAACTTAGCTCAGATCATTACCATCTTCAGCACCTCACTTAACATGGAAAAAATAGTAGCATCGCCACGGTAACGTTTATATAGTTATATAGTTAGTATAATCTGCCGTTATTTCAAAAATAAGTTTGTACCGTCCTTGCTAACTTTGTTTCACATAATTTGTAACTAAATTGTAACACTCAGTACATGTCGGCCTAAAAGAAGAATTTGTGTACCAAAATAATATTTTATTATGTTATGTTTATCACATTGAAAGGAAAGAATCATCTAAACGTTAGTGACCAGACTGTCTGAATAGTTGTATAAACTAACAATGGAAAGTACACAATATACTATGCACTATCGATTTTCCATATTCATCTTTGTATCCATCTTGAGGCCTAAGATTATGTCTGTTTCTTTCGTCACTACATATTTAATTTTTATGTTGCATATTTTACGTGTCTTCGAATAGCTCACGGCCTTGGTATTAGTACGAGGTGAAAGAAAACTGATTAAAAATCTGAAATCCAAACTCTGAATGGCCTGACCAGGAATCGAACCTTCCGAAAGTGAGGCAAATATTTTACCACTACTTCATCTTGCTAGCTTATTGTTAGAGGTGTGGTACTTCATAACTTAATCTGACAAATAAGTATTGTCACTCTTGTGTAATAGACAACGTAAGTTTTGTCAGTAAAAGTCTACTGTGTACATAATGTTTAGCCCTTAACTTAGCATCAAATTGTGTTGTTCCTACTTTTATAGTAGGCCTACCTAATTCTAACACGTATCATTGCTTACATTTTGTCTAGGCTGTGAAGAACAATGAACAATGCTGTAACTTGTTTTTTTTTTTTTACTTTTTTAATAACAGAGTGACAAGATAATTACGGTACCATATAAATAATTTATCAAATGAGAGTAAATTATTAAGTGTGTACGTATTTACAGACAATCAGTTTTCGTGCATGCATTCCCGTGCGCTAAGATGACATTGATTTTATGGGGAAAATACATTACAAGACATCCCTCCCATGTGAAAAAGACATGCACGAGATAGATATAATATTGTTGTGAGTGGTGATATACACATGCTGGAACTAGCAGTGCAGAGCTGATGGCAGGTCTAAAACTCGCTATGCCAGACGTTGCGGCCACAGTTCACAGTTAGATGGCACAATCCTTGTTGGCCGGGCAGATGCAGCAGAATTCCTGTCACTACACAATAATAATGACGTAGTGACCTTGCTGTGCTTAAATATACTGAAGGAGCTGTATGAACAGATCACAAAAGTTCCCGATAGCATATTTTATGCAAATATGTCAAACCAGAATTCTATTTAATTTTATGAAAAGTAATGTGTAAAATGCAAGGCAGAATATGAATTTCTTTAAAATAACTGAACAATGTTTTGCATGTTTTCCTTTACAGTTACCATTTTTTAAAATTACCGCTACAACGAGAAAAGTTTATGAAGTAAATTTTTATTTTAGATTTTCCTTGATACACACACGACGGGAAGGGTACCAGAAGGCAGGGCGTCATATTCCAGATTTGACAGATTTTGAAGCTGGGTGCCAGTGGACGTCCACCTAACACTGAGGAACGGAATGGGAGTGGGGCCGTACAATAAAGAAGCAACGGAATGCACAGTGTGGGGAGAGCTGGAGTGCTCCAAGTAGACCCGCCGGCCAATGGAGGTTCTGCTACATTGCCTAAATGTGGCAAATCTGGAACAACCCTGAAGGGAATTGAGTCTGGATTGCCGTGGTTGAATGTGAGTGGTCGACCACAATAACGTCATGGTCACGGGTACATAAAAATACTAATTAGTGCATTTTAGTTCAATTGAAACACAAACGTCAGCCAAACTTACTGACTGTTTCCAGCCAAGGCCAATGACACAGTGAAGAGTTCACAAGATCGTCATGGTTTTCGCTTGTCTACGCTTGCTGCTGTACTAGATAACTGGAGCATAAGCATTGAGTTTAAAACTTGACATGTCTGTCGCTTACACGGTTGTGTAATTGAAAGAGGTAAATAATAAAATGTGGTTTTAGAAAGTCAAATTTTATTCCCTCTTTTCATTTTTGCTCTGTACGACTACTGCTATGAAAACGAAACTATCGTTATTTTGAAACTAAAGCCAACCAAAAGTTAAAGGGTTACGTAATGGTGTACAGTCAGAAAACTACTGTAATATATTTCAGCTTCTTAGAACTTCGAATGAAAACATATGCTTTAATCAGGGTTCTGGCAGAAACTGAACATGAGCTTGAACTTGTTCACTTCGGATGAATTAGTCTAATTGGAATGAAATGAGCATATAATAATGTCCTGTTCACAGATGAACCTTAAAACATTCATTTTGTAGCTTAACTGGAAGTCAAATCTGTCATGTTAATTTCAGTCCCGGCCAGGTTCAGCTCGTGGATTTTGACATAGGTAGGGCTGCAAATATGAGGAGGAAACATTATCCCCCAATAAAAGGAGGGGGATCTGGGGGTCCTCTCCCGGAAAAATTGGGATTTCAAAATGCAAAATGGTGCTATTTTAGTAGTTTTTGTGTCTAAACATTGAATATACTTTTGGTAGATTAATATTTTTTTAAAGAAACATTCTGTTAAGGGGCCTTCCTAGTCCCTAGTAGAGGAAATCAATTAATATTTCAAGCAGTTATTGTTATTCCATTTTCTCAAACAGTTTAAAACATTTCAAGGTATTAATTTTTTTTAGACCAAAATTCACAAAATCCACGAAAGTAATTTTAAAAAATTTAACATGCCTTTCCTTGGATAACTGTAATTTTTTTAGAACAAAATTCACACAATCCACAAACATAATTTTAACAAATGTGACATACCTTTGGGTTACTGTGTTGAACACTTGATGTAGCAAGTATATGGAGGAAAACAAGGGTAGCTGCGTGGAAAGTTACGCTAAGTCTTAAATCATGTCAGAGAATGCTGTCTTGACATCGGATTGACATCATATCTCAGTTGTTTTTAAGGTTCACAAGTCACAATGTTTCGCATTTAACAAAACTGTACCGTTAATTTAATGCACTATAGTTCGTGTTTCTTTTTACACTTTTAACTTTATTACATTTTACTGTATTTGAAAATGAAAATATTAAGTCAAAAACTGGTTTCATCTAAATGGTCGATTAACTAATGTGACGTGAAGTTCGTCTTTCTTTTCTTAGAACAAATTTCGCAATAACTTGTTATACAGTGCTCAAGAGACTTCAAACGACATTTATAAATTTAGAGAAAGGTATTCATACATAATTAAAATATAAAGGAACAAAAGAAAATAACTCTTAAGACCTTAACTATTAAAAGCTGCCTAAATATCACAATAAATTCAGTGAAATAATATATATAGAATGGTAAATTGTAATGGTAATTCCCCCTATTATGAAATACGTATAGGGTGGGTACATTTGTTTATGGATTTCTGTTTCATCTACTGCAGAATCATAAATAAGACAAATTTTGAAGGTATCTGAAAAGGACATTAAAAAAAACCTTTGTATTTGATGAATGGTTATGGTGGAGACTGGACAGAAAATAAGGTTTTGAAATTTTCATCTCTGAGTTTATTTTACTTCTCTGCCATATGGTTCGGTAAAGTGCTCGCTATCAAGTATGTTCTTTAAAAGGGAATAACAATGTCACTTCTATTTTACTTTATGTTTTTAAGTTAATGTTAATTTATTATTTGGTATGAAATACGTTATAATTAGTGTGAAATAATAGGCTGCAGATAATTTTTACTGTAACGCCTAGGCGTGAAGGAGCAACTTCTAAAACTTATCATTCCGCCTCGAGAAAACTGTAGCAATTTAAGGAGATTTTATGGCGGAATATTGCAAATAAACTCTTCATTTTGGCGTAATAAGTTAAAAATTTCCATATATGTAGAAACATGCTACTTTATACCAGTTTTTTTAATGTGTTTCAGCTGGGTTTTGAGTGAAAATGTAGTTACGATATTAGAATTTTTTTACTAATTAACTAAGTCGCGTATGCAAAATATGAAAAGTTCGTAGGAAGCACCACAGTGTGTAGGACAGGTATTGAAATTTTGGTACAATTTACTGCAGTGATGTCGCGAAACGAGAGAGTTGAGTGACAAGTTGCGTCTGTCGTTAGTGCAGTGTAGCATGGTGCGGGTCGGGCTGGTTTGCTAGCAGCCCACAAGCGTGCCATTTATCAGACACCCCTGCCCCCCTTCTTCAGGGTTCGCCAGACCGGGGCACACTCTGCGCATGCACCAGCAAGGTCAGACGGGCTGCTCACCGCACAGCCCTGCCTAGTTCAGACTGCCAGAGGCAGGAAACGCGTGCGCAAGTAAATCTAAATCTTTGAAACTTTTTCGCATTCCTCAGACTTCGCGATCGGCTGACGGTTTTGGCGAGTAGGTAGTTCAGAAGATACCATTACGAATTATCTTCTATAACACCAGCTGTGAAAATGAAAATTATTTACTGCAATTTCCAAATAATCACGGAGGGCTGCAGCCCTACAGCTCAATAGCACAAACCGCCACTGGTCCCGGCAGAAGTAAAATATAATTATGAATTTTAATGCCCGGATAGGTAAAACGAATTGGAATGATATAAGCCGGAAATGAATAACATATTGGAAGAGAACCTAAAAAGTTCCGGTTAGAATGAAACTGGAAACTAAATCGAACACGTTTATTTCTGTCCAAGCAATAATGTAAAATTGGACTGGAACTGTTTACGTAGGATAAATGAGTCGAACTGGATATAAATGAGTCAGCAATTAATTCCAGTTCACAAAGAACATTATACTTGCCAATTCAGGTCGGAATAGAACATTAAATCAAACTATAAAACTAGGAAGAATAAGTTGAACTGGAACTAAACAAGGAAGTAATGAAGAACATAAATGAAAGGAATATTATAAAATTTCGGTTCACGCTGAACTGGAAATTACATAAGGAATGTTAATCATAATTTTTTGTGGAATGTAAGTGTAAACTTGAGCGGGCTCCCGCCGGGTTTTGAGTATTTTGAGTTTTTCTATTTCTTTTTAGGGGGGCTTCTTCTTCAATTTTGAGTTTTGGGGGGAGTCTTTTCACCCTTCCTTCTTGTGAGTGACTTGTGGTTAGCGTGAAGGGAATCGTTTAGGAGTTGGGTTGCCCTGGTTGACGGTACTGGCTTCCCCCCAGCCCACCCCGCTCCTCTCTTCCACTGGCCATGGAGGAGAGTGGCCTGGGGTTGGGGGGGGGAGGCTAGTTCCGCCGACCGGCGGTAGGGGCGCGCGGGTGGAGGCGAGCGCTGCTCGCATCGGGGAGAAGGCATTCTGAGGCCAGCGTTCGATGGGAGAGGTGCTTGTACCGAAGAGTGGTCAGGAAGGTTCGTGGTATCCTGTTGGTCGCCGATGTGCGTAAGACGCAACACGAAACTTGAGTGGGTTCGTCTTGCAAGCGTACGTGTGTACTTCCTATGCTGCCCGAGGTGGTTGGTGAGTTTATTAGACAGGTTGATTTAGCTGGTGCAGAAGAGTCCCTAACAAATATTTTTCGGGCGCGCGACTTCGCACCGCGCAGCACCGCTGGAGGGGGATTAAGCTCTACGAGGTAGTAGCGCTGGTATAACAGGAATTTCTGTGAAATGGATGGGTTGCCAGGTTTTCTCCGTTACGGGAGATCGGCGAGAGTGGTAATCTTCGCATTTGAAGATTGAGTTAATGTGCTCGTTGGCAGGGAGATTATATTAGGAAGAATGGACGAGGGGCGCTTCGTGCGCAGAGGATAAAGGGAGACTCAGAAATAGTGTCTGCGTTTCTGTTGTGCATTGACCTACCTTTGATAGATGTATTTGGAAGTATTGGTGCGTGTTGGTAATTGTATTGTCATTGTCAGAGTTTTGAAGTGATACTCGCAAAACAAGG
>PNEQ01121376.1:14105-54277 GCA_003012365.1 Medauroidea extradentata | reverse complement strand
GAAGTGTTATAAACATTTTCAATGTGGGATAAGGTTGTACGAATATTGTATCTGGAGTGCTTAAAATGTCAATACATGGTTTGTTCTAAAATGTTTTCTTCCTTGCTCAGGAATGTAAAGAATAGATCCCTAATCTCTGATAAGCTATAAGCATAGGTCAGCAGATGCAAGGGACAGTAGTCCCATTTAACCTTGTTTGTTAACTTGTTCGTTGGTATTAATGTTGAATAGGCTTAGGCCTTGTAAGAAGAGTCTGGGTAGTCGGGCTCAAACTAAAATTAAAATTCCTAAATGGAAATTAGGATTATAGATAATGGTTCAAGGTATGAGTATTAGTTTAAGATTGCTTCAATCACATTTCTGTTCATTTGTACCATAAACTGAAAATCGGACAAATAAATATAAACTTAAAATGAAATGCACTTCTCGTGTTGGGCCCTGTCTACAACAGTGTAGTAGCAGTTTTCCCATTTCATATTTATCACTGATTGGACATGTAACAAGCATGGAAGAAATTAAGCTCAACTGGCATGTTATTTCATTATAGGCCTACACAATATTTATTAGAAATTTACTGAATTATTGTAACAAAATTAATAGATTATGGATTGACTCTGAATGTGGAATGAAGCTTAGATACACAGAAATAAAGTACTATAAATTGCAATTTGAGAAAACATACAGTAAACAGTTTCCTTGTCACATTCTACAATGAATGACAAATTAAAAACAACCAATTACACGTTACAAAATACTAAACGAAACTATTCCTGTTGTACGGTGACATTGGAAAAACTAGCAAATTTTGTCTGTATTCCATTGTCAAATATTATTAATTATTATTTATTTAAATATACGTGTGTCAGTGCTAGGGAAATGCCTTTGAAATTGGAGCTCAGCTCAACTAAAGTTTAAAAAAAAAAAGAGCTAAGCTCCAGTGGAAGTTCTTTGGAAGAGAGGAGCTAGTTGACTATCCAAAACTCATCTTTCCTGCAGTTTAGTTCATTTTCATATCCTTTCATAGACTTTTAGAAATTACAAAAAGCTGTTATTACATTTTTTAATTATATCTATTCATTTGTGATACTGTTCAATTATTTTCAACACTGCCTGGCACAGATGGTTTATTTCAGTTTAAATCGCCTTTAAGTAAAGTTGCATTTGAAAAATTTAAAACATATCATATGGATTTTATTAGAAATTTATAGCTGATGCTTTTCTCAAATATTTTTACTGACAATTTTTTTCTATTACAGAAGTTTTGTAAAGGGTTCACTTTGTCATCAGCAGGCTAGGTATATTTTTCAAGACCACTAAAGAAATAAAAAAAAAAAAAAATAGAATCATTTTGGTAAGATATCTATTTCAAATCTCACATGTTACTAGTAATTTTATAATTATAAAAATGAGCCTCATAAATTATTAAAACCTGTTTGTGTGATAAATTTTATTTTTCTGTTTAATTAAACAAAATTGACGGTAGACACAAAACAAGTTAGTTGTGTAATCAATGAATAATAAGTTAGCATGTTTGCGTTGTAACCAAATTCACTATTTTCACTGATGCAGACATAATTTTATTTATCGAAGCAACAACACTACATTTGCGTATGTACTGGGCTGAATAAGTATATTTTTTCTTCTAATTTATTTTTGAAGTATTTTTAAACTCCTGTTAACATGTTTCACCACACCAAATATACAGGTTCATGAGAAAACAAAAATATGTGAAACTTCGTTATTACTTAGTGACAAGTGATGAAAAAGCTGTTCCTACTGGAAGCTTACAAAACACGAATAGTAAAGTACAAAATACAAACTTTCTAACAAATTGGAAAATGGGCTGAATAAATACTGTGTATTTATCAAACTAAATTCAATTGTAGTGTTCTAGCTTAGTAAAACTTTCTTTTACGAAGTTAAAATATACGCATGACTTTATACACAATTGACTTTCGGTGAGGGAGAATGTACTTTCATTACAAAAAGTTGTAATACATGCTAGCATTTCGGATATAAAATTTGTATTTAGCTACTACAAGAAAGAGAGTTTTATCGAGCCTATAGAATATTTAAATTAAGTAATTAATATGTAGCATTTGTACATTATGAAATGCTAGATAATGAAGACATTAGTAATAAGTTTAAATGACTGCACATTAGTTATAATCACTAGTCGCAGCTTCCCTTCCTATTCTTTATGAAAATTTATAGCATTGTTGTAGCCTTCAGAATGTAAAAGGAAATAGGACACACTCCCTAACAGTTTTGTGTCATACTATAGCAATCATTGTTGGTATTGTCTGCTATTATTTTGTTACAATTTCATGGCATATTTAAAAAAAAAAATTGCTGTAGAGTTAGAGTAGACAGATGTCATAGGATGTTCAAGTGACATGTTATTTAGTAATGAGAAAAATATTGCATCATCATTATACTTTATGGGGTAAGGTGAGTCATCTGTGTAAAGAAGAAACATTAAGGGTCCCAAAACTTAACCTCCGGGGATACAGTGTATTTTTTTTCCTGATGAAGAATGACATGCCATATTATGTTTGACTTTTATTATTACAAGTTGTTGTCTATTACTTAGATAAGTCGTGGTAAAACTTTGAAAAACTATTTTTAATTCCATAATGTAATTTCTGTAATAAACCATATTGATCAATACAATCGAAAGCTTTAGTCAAGTCATAAAATATACTAATGAGTCTTTTGTGGTTAATTAGAGCTTATAAAGTTTCAGATGTTGCTTTGTGTTGACAACAATTTTAGTTAGAGAATGATGTTAGAAGCAAAACATATTAATTTTTTCAGAAACTGACGAAGTGCCTAAAAATCTTGCATATAGTTTATAGTTAGTGTACAAGATTAATGAAAAGAAATGGGTGGTATTTATGATGATATCAAACCCAAACAAATTTGTTACATTATTGCCAAATTATTACCTTGGTAGCACATTAAAAAGTCATGTTTACATTTGCCTCATGTTTCTCATAGACTGCTATATGTTGTTTCTCTGAAAATAGGGTGTAAAGTGGTTAATTTTATAAAATTAGTCCCTTGTTTTTTTTTTTTTTTTTAATTTTTATGTAATCATGTTTATTTAGTAGCTACCAAAATTAAAATTGTAGGGTAGACAAAATAGTGTACTTGCCAATAGAAATATTAGTCAGTAATCTAATTTCCAGTTTGGCAAACTGTTGTTTCCATTAAAAAATTTAAATTTGGGAAGCCAGTGTATTTTAGTGTACTAAAGTCATACATTCTGATTTTTTCTAGACTAAAAGGAAGGAACGCAGTCGAAAGAAAGCAACCAAAACAGTAGAGACTTCAGTGCCAGATGCAGCAGCACTTGATGAGTTTGATATCCCAAGCTCTTCCTCTGACTGCACAGAGGTTGTGTCAACATCTTATTCATGCTCTCAGATAGCAAGCAACATTGAAAATGAGCTTCTTGATGCAGTCAAAGATGTTAACAACACTGATGTTGAAGATCATGATGCTGATAGTGTAGGTAATATAAGTGACAAGGTCGAGTTCCCGAATTCTGAAACCTGTGACAACTTGGAATGGAGTTCATCTGATCATTCAGTCAATAATATATCAGCTGCCACAGAAATGAAAGAAATCCATTCCAACACACTGTTTGTGAATGGGTCAATTGAGTTGGAAGCAGACACTAGGCTAGAGTCACCAAAGCGGTTGATAAATGAATCTGGTAAATTGCAAGTTGTGTCTACAACTGAAAAAGACGTGCTTTCAACATTTCAAAATGACGTAGCAATGATTGCTACAGAAATTGTAGATGAAACAGCCCAACCAAAAGAGCAGGTAAAACAACCAGGAGTTTGTATGAAGACTGTTCTTGAAAATAAAAAAATCAAAGAACATGAATTGGATGAATTAAAACCTTTTTCAGAAACACAATTGTCTTCACTGTACAGTAACAGGGAACTGGAGTGTGTTGAAGACTTTATGTCAGAATTTCTCGACTACCACTTAAGTGGAGGACAACAGAACCATAGACTATATGAACTGCTGGTAAGCTACCTACGAGCACGCACCAGGCTAATTGTTGATGGCACAACACTAGAGAGTTTCAAGAAAGACTGTAGGAACCACCAGTGTGTTCTATGGACCATTGAGAGGACTGTAGTGACGGAAAGTGGTGAATGTCAGGATGGGAACCCAGTGTCTGCATCTCATGAGCACAAAGTCTCCTACTTCAACAAGCAGGCATGTAGTTCTCTGGCTGGATCGCTGAGTGCCATCAAAGATTTGGTGAATGAAACACACTCACTAAATGCCTACATGTCGGAGGTCCTACGCCTGCGCCTAGAGCAGTATGTGTATAATGTTTGCTCGTGCTGTGATGAGTTCTCTCGCCTACCTCACAATGCTCCTGCATCGCTAGTGACAGGAGACCCAGCACCTCACCTTGCTCCACACTTGCAAGAGCTTCGTACATGCATCTCCATCTTGTTCTCTTTTCAGCGTCGTCAAGTAAAGGACACACAGTTTGTTAATGACACCCGTGAGTGGCTGCTTAGACTAGTAGCAGTTTTACTTCGTGTTGCATCTTGGAGGGACCATCTGTTTTTGCTGAGTCATGTCTTGCGCTGCCCTGCGGGAATCTCCTCTTGGGCAGCCAGTATTCTCCAGGTGCCCCCACCGCTCCGTGTATCTCTTCAGAATGGTAATTCAGTGTTTGCTGACCACAATTTGAATCACATGTTGGCTACCTTGGTGACTCTACTCAACCCTGTCAAGGAGAGAGACAAGTTTCTGCAGCAGGTAATGGAAACTAACTGGCATTTTTTATGAAGGGATTTTTAACCATTGTTCTTTTGCAAGTATGACTCTTTTGTAGTTTACATTGCATCAGACTTGTAGGCATACAATAACACAGAAAATATTGGGCCACTTAAGTATTTATTTCAATCTATAATATTAAAAAAAAAGAACTTAAGAAATGTAGGCCATGTTCGGTAGATATATAACATTACTGCAAAGAACTGGTATAGTTGCTACCTCCTCTACCTTGAGTTAGAGCATGTTTCCTTTAATAAATACAATGCCTCAATATTGAACTTTGGGTAGTCAACTCATTCACTTAAAAGCACCTTTATTGAGTTTGCTAGTTCTAGATAGAGTTCAACAGCCTTCAGTTCCCTAATACAGCCCTGTGCAAAGTTAGAAATTTCTCTGGAGTTGTTACTTATTTGCTAGTTTTCTCCCAGGAGACTAGTTTCAAATTACTTATTCATGGTGTTCCTATAAGCCAGTCCTGTGACTCTACGTGTATCTACAAATTTGTGACATTTCTGATTTAACTAAGCAAACAGTTACATCTGCCTACTTGCGTGTCCACACCTTGGTGATTGTTTCAAGGGAATGTTCTACCGTAACGTTTTTCCCGATGCCCTGGCAATGTTGGTCCTAAAAACTAGTGGCTAATCACAGTTCCTCTGGTGTGTGGCGAACCTAAACCTTCTGTTTCCTAGCTATAACAATTTAATATTTTTTCTTCAAAATTTCACATTCTAACATTTAATTACAACTAGATGGATCTGCAAAAATGTAACCACGTACATATTTCACAGCTTAAATTAATATTAAATTGCATTGCGTGGGGTTGGAGAAGTCCTGCCTGCAAAACTTAATAAAGTATTCCTAATGCTGAAAAAATTGAGCTAATTAAAATATACTAAACAAACAGTCCTGATTACAATGCAATTTTCACCAACTTCCTACACACACACGCACACGCACATGTGCGCGCGCACACGCACATGCACTCTAACACACACTCTCTCACACACATGTATATTTATTTGATGGAGAAAGTTTTTGTACATTAAATTTTATTCCAACCCACCAACTCGGTACTAGATAGCGCTGCAGTACATCAACTTCTATGCCTTTGAACGATCGCCATGAAAATTAGTGTACATAGATGGACACCACATAAAATGTGGGGGCCAAACGAAGAGAGACTGTGTTCAGGGGAAGGTTAAGAATACCCATAGGCGCCAGTTCCGCAGTTTTAGCTCGGCAAAACACGACCATGAGACGTCTTTCTCAGGTCGTGGCCGACGACCATGTGGCTGCCCCCAAGCAGCGTTACTGATGTTGGTGATTTTGAGCCTGGCGTTGTATACAGTACTTACAGACACACACCTAGCCCCTGTTTAGGCCAGGGCCACGCCTCTTTAACACTGAAACGTACGAAAATTACTGAGTTCAGATCAAGTCATGATAGAGGAATGAAATACGCTATTGATATAATGAATTTAATAGTACGAGAAGTAGTACAGAGTTCTTA
This sequence comes from Medauroidea extradentata, assembly GCA_003012365.1. Lineage (NCBI taxonomy): Eukaryota > Metazoa > Arthropoda > Insecta > Phasmatodea > Phasmatidae > Medauroidea > Medauroidea extradentata. Next base: position 47,949 of record PNEQ01121376.1, on the reverse strand, counting down.
CAACTATGACCACGGTATAAACGGCGGTTCGGCCCCTGGACAGAGAATGAATGTTGATATTACGGAAATGTTACACTGAAACCTATACAAAGTCCAGGAGCGGCGCGAGAGCAGTTCTCCCGCACGTGTGCTTTGCTCGGTGGTCCCACGAACAAGTCACTGCTTCTGGGAGATGGCACGCAGAGGGCGCAGCATCTCCCGCCAAAACACAACAAAACGAAATGAGATGAAGTGGTGATGTTGAACAAATGAATACACTTGATGCAATTAACAGTTAAAACATATTACATTATTTAGGGCACTAAATTTAAAACAACCCAATAATAAAATTAAGAAACTTGTCAACGACATAAACTTAAATGAAAAAAAAAAAAATATTAATGTATTTCTGCCTGTCTGTATCCCACTCGCGCACTTTCACTCACTCTAGCTAATGTCTGAGGTGCCCCGGGAGATATACTAATTAGCGGTACGGCCGATAATTAGCATATTCGCATCTGTTGTACCTGATGCCAGGGTAGTGGGCGAATTATAGCAGGACAAACGGTCTGAGCAAGATACGTGGACGACTGGTTCACGTCAGCGCAAACATTGGTTTTACGGAAAACGTCTTGCTGGAAACTCCTCAAAAAGGAGGTGGGGATGGCTGCCCCCCTCGGCAGCCGTTGTTGGCATGGGCATTCTGACTCTTGCCTTAAGTATTTGCGTAGCCGAAAGATGGCTCTTAGCACTTAAACCTACTTCTGGCAGCTTTGCTTGCTACGTGAGTAGTGTTTTGTGAACGTGAGAAAGAGAGAGGTGGAATGGCAGGGAGCTTAAAGGGTCTCCTCCTACATTTCGAAATCCATGGCAGACAACCTACCCCAAACCTCCGCCTTTTGTCGAGGGGTGTATAACTGTTGGGCTGTGGCTTGCTGCATTTGCTGTCACAGACTCTTTGGTGAGGATCATCTCTACTGTTTCTCTGACTCAAGCTACCCTCTCAACCGTAGTTGGGGACAGGCAGTGAGATGAGTTTGTGCTCCTACACTGTGAAGTCTTTTCGGCAAAGTGCTGAGGCACCTCAACTTTCAAACTGTCCTAAGCAACCTGTGCTGTTGCCTATTGCGGGAATGTCGGTGAGGCATAAAGGAAAAGCAGGAAGGAGCACATGAGAGTGGATAATCAGTTAACAACTTACCTGCCCGTACTAAAAGGCCGACAGGAGGCGCAGATACTCTCTTTCCAGGCTGTTGCGTTAACTAGCCCGTTCAGTCACCCAGGGCGGGGACCGCGCCACTTAACACAGAAACAGGTACCAGTCATAACCTACAGTGCACCTGGCCAGACATGCTATCATGCCCACCGTAGCCCAACAGTGTCTTAACCTTGGTCTTCTAGGATTCGTCCACCAGGGCTTCCCATACTTCCTCTCCCTACTGCTAGATCCCAAACAAACAGTCCTGTGAAATGGTAATGCCAGATGGAAGTAAGGATGGTGGTGGGTTTCAGGAGGCAATTGAAACGAATGCTGGAATAACGGACACCAGTACAGATTATCCACCTTTTATTGCCTCTCTCATACAGCCATCGTAACTATTAGCCTGCCATGACCCTAGATGGGTTCCTATACTTGATGCTACCACCTCTATTGTTGTGAAACAGTGCACCCTGACATCCTTGGAAGCCATTCCTGCTAAATTCCTCTCAATTTTACTGGCTCAACAATGTACACATTGCTCTAATCCCTACTGTTCTCCAACAATGTCCTAATCCAGTACTAGCTGCTTGGGATTTGTTGCCTCAACCAAACCAAGTGCTAGCGAAAGAATACCGCCACGTGGCCACTTGTATACTCTCCCGAGAGGACGAAGTAGTGAATCCTGGGGTGGGTGACTGGTTATGTACACGCTGCTTCCACCCTATCCTTCCATCAGGGCATGCATGCATAGAGTTGAGGGGAAGAAGAGGATTACTGTTGTGGTGCAGGTGCATTTGCGGGGCCACCCTGCTTAACACTGCTCGGCACCATTTACGGTATCAGCACGCTACCTCTTTATGTGTTTTACTACAGCAATACTGGCTTGAAAATGTAAGCACATGTGAGTGCCAGGGCAGAGGAAATTGTCCAGACTCCCACTTTGCACTTTGCAGGGCTGCAACACATTCACTATTCTGTTGTCTTGCATTCCAAAATGGAGTTTCCTGCATTTGTTTGGACTTAGGAATAAGTGTAAATCCTAAGTGTATAGACAAGTACATAACAATATTTCTTAATTGTTGCTGCCTCATCACTAGAAATCAGTTCTAAATATGCAACACGAGGTCTTCGTATATGGTAATACAGTTTCTTCCAAAAAATATATATTTAATTAGTTTGCGGACATATGCAGTGCGTTAGTTTGCACCTTTAACCATAAATACTTGACTTCTCCCATAAAATGTGCCACTGTACTGTACCAAAAAAGAATGGGAGATTAAGTTGTCATTTCAAATAACATTATAAAAAAGCAGCATTGTGGGATTTTACTGTAAACTGAAAATGTTAAAGGAAAGGAAAAACAGTAAGCTATCTTACATTGAGATATTCTGTATAGGTAAGTATGGAAGTCTTTATTAATACGGTAGAGTATGTTTCTTTCCTCAGGTTCATGCAAATGCTCAAGATGCAGATAGCGACAGTTTCTGGGTGCTGGTTGACTCAGATGGAGAGGAAGATGAAGAAACAAGTAAGGGTGGCTGTGCTTTGTTGAAAGAAAATGACCTCGTAGCAATTCTGAACCAGATTCCTATTGACAGTTTGTTCAGACATGTTTTATGTGTGGATCGACGCGATGACAGGTCTGTTTTGGTTATGACCAGGTGACATTAGTTTTAAGTAGATAGAGAAAAATTTTGTTTATAACGCCACAGTAAAGTGACCCTTGAAAATTAGTATTTCAAGGTGCAAAATAGTGTATCTAAACGCTAAATAAACATTGGCAGAATTAAAGAACAATTAAAAACATTAATTATACAAAATTCACATTAAATTTTAGGAAAATTAGTCAGAAAAATGTAACAAAATTAAAATACACAAGGTATAAAAAATTTTAAGATTATAATGTACTATGCCGATTTAATTAATATGACATGATATACAATTGCACAAAATATAGTCACAAATTTTTGGTTCAGGCATAAGAACTGAAATAGATATATAAGGATTAAAATTTATGGAATACCTTTGAAGTATAATTAAAAACAGTAGTTCTACAAAATTTGTATTACATTTGAGGAAACTTAAAGAGAAATATATACATTAGAATATCAGTTTTGGGTAGAATTATGTATCAAAATCATCACAAAAAATACTGTGCAGTCACAACAAATTTCGAACACAAAATTTTTTAAAATGTTCTAAAAACGGACTTTCTTCGCAATGTCCTAATCGTAAATTCTTGCAAGACTTCATCCACGTCGATTTCTGCTGCGATTTTAGAATATATGTACAACAACAACAGGTGTATGAATCTCTTTTGACATAGGACTTTGCAAATAATCATTTATGTATCTTAAGAACTAAATGATCTTTCAGCAGATGCAGAAGATGCAGGAACAGTCATAAGCAGTGAAATGAGATGTACAACTTCATCCACTAACATTAATGTACTAATAGGTTGTTCTCTGAAAGAAACTGCTTTGAATTTGCTGAAATGTCATCCACACAGGTTCCTCTTATTGCTGGTAGCATCATATTTGGAATAGTGAGAAAAATTATTTATAGTATTTGGAATGTGGGATGAGAAACAAAGGTAAGATGTGGAGTACATACAATTATAGAAAATTAAATAGCAGTGATTTTGCTCAATTTCAATCTTTTCTAATTTACTTTTTTCTTTATCTTTTCAAAACTAATTTCACAATATTAAACTTCATAATAATGATACCGGTAAGCTACAGTATGTTAATAAGTAACTTATACGATCAAGAGAAATTAAATAAGAGCACGCTTTGCAGTTAGTTCTTTTTTTGGAGAAAATGTCATTATTCCAATGACGATATATTCTTGAATTGAAATTAACGCAACGGTTAACATATTTGTAGGTCTTGCACATGACGAAACTGATGTAATACAATTTTTTAATATGAGACTTTTGAATTTCTATAATAATATCAAAAAGGAATTATAACATAGTACATTATTTAAGCACATATGATATTCTTTTCTATATCATGCAATAAGGTTTCACAAACATAAAAATCGTGAACAGTAAAATTTTGCATAGGTGACGCCCACGCATGGCCTAAGAAGGGGAGGTCTGAACACTGGCCGGTAAATGTGGCAAGTAAATGACGCCGTAGTTAGGCTGCACAAATCCACGAACCCTGTGAATCGTCTGGTAAGAAAGCGAGAAAAGAAATTATTACGAAGTGGGACCTCTCCTTCTTAGACAGTGGTCATGCCTAACTTTTGACGAACAGGTGGTTGAAAGTACTGCCTTCAAAGCTGCCAGCCGCTAACTTCCAGAAACCACATTCAACAGAAAGAAAAATGGCAGAAGCTGTAACAAACCATTGTTACCATTGCCAGTGTCTTGACAAGTCTGGCAAGCACTTCATTACTTTTACCGGTTAGTCTGTGTCAGCTGTCATATCTACGGCTTGTTTGTGTGTACGTTATTTTTTCCATTTGGGAAACGAAGAATGTGGACATGGGCTGACAAGTAATCTACGAGACACAACTAATGAGAAGATTATATTAATTATTGAAAATCATATACTGTCTTCTAGTTTTCATAATGGTGTATATAATTTATATAATAATTTACACTATTGTATACTATATTGTAAAATGACTTGTCCAATTTCTTTGTACAATATTTAACTAAAAAAATATCAAAAGGATGCAATAAACTAAACTAAAAGACAGTTTGTCTGGCGAAAACATTTGAAACGAGTCATATATTTTAGAAGGCTCCGATATTTTATTTTTGTACACACTCTTTAGTAGAAATTTAAATGCCATTTGCTTATTTTATTAAATGGTTGTTTCCGAGATGTGTTTGCTAAGTAAATTACGGCGTAACTGTATCAAGTGATGCGGCGCATGTATGTTCTGTTTATCACCCAAGCGATCTTATGTTTCACACACATTTCACATGTTATTGGCAAGTTCACTGCCTCTGAGCTTTAAGAGCCCTCCTTAGTTGAACAGCATTTGTGTGTGTGAGGCAGTGGCGGTAAGGTTGCCGTTGACCGGCATACATAATGTACATATTATCGCCTCTCTCCGGGCAAGCCACTCAGCTGGCGTGCAATGCTTTGCCATTTTTTATTTTTCATATGGGACTTGAAGCGGGACCACATTATATTTTTTATGGAGAGCATAGTTCAAAGTGTAATGCTTGTTTCTATAGTTGCGTTTTTGGAATTTGGTTGTTGTTTTTTCAGGTACGGCAGTCTGGAAAAGTCATTTTTGGCCATTTTGAGTGGTCCAAAAATAAGGTTTCTAATAAACGTTCCGAATTTTTAAAACTATAGCAACATAGTTTGATGTGTGTGTTTTGTTAGTAGAGATACAAATATAATGTACATTGAATAGTTTAATTTAAAAAAGAAGAATAGCCGTAACTCGCTGCAACACGTTTTAACTGCATGGTAGGGAGACTCCTTAAGAGTGCGTCGTAGATAAATAAACGCTGAAAACATAGATTGATTTTGAGGTTCCGGCATCAGAGATTGTGCCTCAAAAGTTCATAACATTGGAAACAATTTTGTTTAAAACGTTGGCTAAAACTATTTTCTAGGATTGCTATTGTTTAATTTTCGCAAATTGGCTTCAAGAAACCTACAACTATTGATTAATGATTTTAGTGTTGAAATATGTACCACACCCTCTTAAGTAGCATGTGAGACGCAACAAAAATTACACATCCGTGGCACCGCTGACCAGCATCGTCACAGAGGCAATAGTTTCTCTTTGTGGCAGAAACTCATGAATCTAGAAAAAAATTCGTGAAAACCAGGAATTTTAAAATCCAGATTTACTAGACACCCTGATCACATAGCGGGGTAGCGGGCTAAAATAATTTAATATACTACGTAAAATTGAGTACCCGCCATTTCAGTAAAGTCTTCAGCATAAATTTTCATGCGCAGCGTAACCACTTACACCAGCACCGCTGCACCACATAACACACTGACGACTAAGGACTGAAACAGTATCGTTCCTCCGCTCAACTATGGGGTTGGGACAGAGGGGAAGGTCCTCACCCCTTCTCTGGTTACTCTTTTATTTCGCTGTGAGAAGGGGTTCAGTTGTGGCGAGACGGGCCAGTTCCAGGAAAAATGAAAGCATTGTTTGCTCCGCTCGCTTCCTTCTACACAGGCATCATTTTGAAAATTTCCAATAAACAATGGTCATGAGTTGCTTCAAATTTATCAACATTTGTTTTGTTGTTACCAAAAATGATACTTGCGGAAAACTATATATTTAATGCAAATGTGGGGAAAAGGAGAGGGGGCGAGAGATATAATTTGCCCCGTCAGGTTTACGTACGGGGGGCGGCCGCCCCTCTCGCCCCCCTGTTAGCACGGCCCTGGAAACACCCCACCCCCTCCCTCTTCATGTTGCTGGATGGAGGGTGAGATTTTAGTGAGTGCAGCTGGTGGATAGCACCCTCAAAGTGGTTCCATTTTGAAGACTGAGTTATCACAAGGAAACTTACCTTTGGTCATATAGGCATTAGTGAGCCAGGAGGATGGGACTCAGTGGCTGTGTCGGCTTGTAAGTGCCTGGAATGTTGATATTCTTGCTTTCTTTGCTGGAGGATGTAGACTTAACCTTTTTTGAGCCTTGGATCAGGCAAATGTGTTCAAGGTAGGCGCCTGGGGCAGGATAGGCATGGCTAGCTTGGCGTCTGTCATATCAGCGGCATTTGCGACTGTGATGATACCAACTGGGGGACTTGGAAATGCTGCCTTATTTATGACTGCGTGTAAATAAGCTTGGTGGTAGAGCTTCTCTGGAAGGTCTGCCCTTAACACGCTGCGGCCTTGGCTTTTTTATGATAATTTGGGACAGCGGCTAATGCAAGATTGTTATGGTTGTCGTCCCTGTATCCCTGTGCCACTAAGACCCTCTCTGTCTTTCTACATCCAGCCCAGTATTGAGGCTTAGAGGAATCTAAGGTAGGACTGACAGAGAGAGAGAGAGAGAGTGTGCTGATATTCAGTGGGGGTGAGCAGTATCCTGAAAGTCAATAATGTAGATACTCAGTTGTTGAACTTAAAGTTCAGTTGATAGACGTCCAGGTAACTAGGTATTGAATTCTGCTTGTTGCCGCAGGGTTAAAACCCTGTTCCATGATCTCCTTTAGAAGAGTGACTTCTTGAGAGGCCCTCCATGCTTCGGGATATTTCCCTTATTTGTACAGTGAATGTCTGGGTCCTCAGATCTCTTCGATACCTTGATTGGCACAGACATTAGGACAGCTGTTGGTCCCATTAGGAAGGTCAAAGTTAGTCTCAGTGCACGAAAGTCACCTCAGTGCCTCTGGATAAGCGACTGCACCAGTCATAGTCCGGAGATAATGGATCAATCTTTCGATCAATCCTCACCTGACCTTGTCCCTAATTAACGCTGATGTTTAACGCTATGAACACTAGAGAGGCATCCACTAACTGCTAGTAACTTATTCACAGTTATTTTGCACCTGAGGGTATTTAAACCCAGGAAGGATTCTCTTTGCCTCTGTCATTGTGGAAATAAATTCGAGCAGCTGTTCCAGCTGGCAGACCTAGCCAAACTCTGAGAAATGTGGTCATCGGCTGGAGTTAGGGTTCATGTCCTGGGTGAAAAATTTAGATCTCGAAGAAGTGCTGTGGAATGCACACAGATTAATAGCAGGATGCTAGAAATAGAAAGTAAAATTCATGCTGTAAGTAAGCTGTGCTAATTGACTGCGCAGACAAATGGTTTATTCGTGACAGTCAAGTGAACCACTCTTGTTGTACTGATTGATGGCCAAAATAAAGTACTAAATCAAGTCGAAAAATGTGCAGAGCACATGCTGAATGAGCACAACTTTGTTAAGTCAGTGTTGTGTACAGTGTACTTGTGACAATGTATGAGCCTTATATGCTCCTGTGAACATTTGGTGAGTAAGAGTGGATAGGGAGATTGCTGCCAGGGATGCATGCTCAAGACTCAGTGAGGGAGGGGGAGCAACCCTTTGGACTGGCACACGCTCTGCATGGCGTGTAGTCTATTTGCAGGTGAATGTGCTTCTTACAACAAATGTCTGGAGTGTAGTGCCTAGTACTGTTAAGTGCAATATTATTTGTTGCCTACTGGAAGGCTTCCTAGCTGTGTACGCCAGCACATTAACAATAATTCAATGGTCTTTCTTGTCTTGTGGCTCTCGTGGTTAGAGTCTTGTTGCAGCGTGATGAGCTGGTATGCTGTGGCAGTTCTGGTCGACGTAGAGGCATAAAAGAAACAGATGGCTTAGCAGTGCATCACAGTAACACCTCTGCAGTATGCCACTCAGTAGTTTCTGCCCCGTTCACCAAACATCCGCTGACTTCACCAGCGTACTTACAACTAGTATTCATAACCCATACATGGAAGTCACTGAAAAACCATTTCTACCAGCAACAGTGCATACTTTGTAATGCAGAGTACATAGGCCTTACCACCAACACTTTCTGACAAAAAATGAGTGGTGATAGTGCAGACATAAAACAATCCATTATTGGTCAAGTTGACTTACTGGACTTCAGTTGCAGCACACGCTACGTCTCACAAACAGCTCTTTGACTCCTGCTTCAGTACCAAGTTGGTGAATGCCAGTAGCATAGAGTAATGTTTTGGAACTCCCATGTCTCTTTTACACAGTGAGACGTGCCGTCTCAGGAGAAATTTAATTGTGGGCTTGTGCAAGCCTCGTAAATTGTGAAACCACAACAAAAACGTATGACACAAAGGTATTGACGTGGACCAGTTGAGTAAACTGAAATAGGTCAAAAGAAATCACCAAATTTGAGCAATGGGGCCTTTGGGGCAATATTTAACTGCTGTGATATTATTGGTAAAAGTTGTTATTTGATCTAAATCTATATTTTGTGGTACGGTATCATAGTTTTATTATGGCTATACTTATGCGTTATTATTTATTATATTAATATTAATATTTGATTTATCAGTATATCTATTGTCTGTTAAATTTATAGTTATTTTGTTAGTTTGGCGAACACTGATGGCTGTGGGGGAGGGGCGGCGAGTGTCCCGAGGAGGGGAGACGAGGGAGGGGAGAGTCAGTCGGGTTTTTGCGAGCAGGAGAAGGCGTCGCGGCAGTTGGTAGTAGTCAGGCGGCGATCGCGGATGGAAGTTGTGGACTTGGCAAAATGTTTTTTTTGGTCACCCATTAACCAGTAAGGCAGTTAGCTTGCTATGGGAGGTCTCGAGGAAGGAGGCCGGACCACGCAGAAATCGCCCCAATGAACGACGACAAAGCAGCTTGGGAGAACCCAGTGGTCAGGTCCCGGTTGACTGTGGCACCGAGGTGCGCTGATTACGGCTCGTGCCTCTCGTCAGACGCCTAGTTTCCGAGACGAAGAGTTGGAGTGCCCTTTTTCATTGCCAGCTACTGGCGATTGGCGGTGTAGGCTTCACCAAGACTGAGGTAGGCGTTGATCTTCTGTACGGCGCCCATTTTCCGGCGTGGCGAAATTATGCTCTTTTACAAAGGCCTTCAGCCCCTTATTATCGACTTCCTTAATGTTGTGGAAGTTACGTTATCAAATTAGGGCCATCGGCCCAAAACTATTTGCTTCATGAACTTGTGAAAAGCACGTTACTCGATAAGGGCTGTCAGCCCCCCGCCCCCTTCTAGCTAAAAGTGGGACTGTCACCTGGAGTATTAAACATTGTATTTGTGTATATTGGATGATAGAACGTAACTGATTTATTAAATGTGTTTGAATGACTCAAGGAAAATTCTTTAACTCAGCGTCTATTCCCTAACATCAGTCTTGTACTCGAGCGCCTTCAGCGCCGGTGGAAACAGGGACGAGGTGTATTTGATTGTTGGTTGCTAAAGGGCAGCGCACCTTGAAGGCAGCCGGTCCTGCATGGCGTGAAGGCTAGTTTCAACAGAAACACAAATAATTAAGCAGGAGTTCAGGAGATTTCTCTTCTGGGAAAATTTGCAATTTTAATGTAAAAAATATCCCTGTGTTTACTTACTCTGCATGTTTTTATGTTTTTACAGTGTGAAAATATCAAATAGCAGTATTGTTTACCATGGCATTTCGTAACTGTTTCTTATAAACATTTGCGTCTAATGATATATTAAAAAGAGTTGGTTTATTTTCCATGTATCAATGCTCTCGTGCTCATATTTTGCAGAGTATTTGAACTAGAAGGTTCATATTTGGATGTTACTTTAGTGCTTAAGGCTACAACGATTGGCTACAAGAATCTGTAAAGTAATAAAGATTAGTCATTAATATTTAGCTAAAATGAAACTTGTACTTTAATTTCTGCAGAGCAATTTAGTTATCTGTATTTATAGTTTGATATTGTTACTGTTGAATACTGTTATGTTTTTAAACATCTGTTCTCAACCACATTTTTAATAATTTATATTAATTTAATGTGACAGCACAAAAATTGGTGTCTTTTATTTTATTCAGTGTGAGCAGCAATTTGACAAACGAAACAAGTAAATTTTTTTAAGGTTCACTATACACATGGTTGAATTGCTAATTTAAAAAAAAAATATAAGTATTATGTAAATGAGACTCTTAAATACATTTGTACAACAATTCCAGCCTTCTGCTATTTTTTCTCTGCAACGTCTATGACATCAGTCCAGAAATCAATAAGTTTACGCGTGATATTGCAATAGAAGTCATGGGCGAGTAATTCACGAGTTACGTCAACTGATGAACCATGCTTCCTAGTGTGAGTACTTCATTCATTGGAATGGTGGGAAGTGGGAGATAACTGCACCATATATTTAACCCGAAAACCATTTGTGACAACAACCCCCATTGGCATCAGTAAATGAGAGACTAATGTTTACGAGATCCCTCCCTCATTTGGTACATGGTTGTTATTTACTTCAGTATTTGGCTTGTTGTGCTGTGGAGAAAATCACAATAACCAAAGGAAAAACGGAGATCACGTTAACTTGTTACTGTGTAACAGCTGTTGGCAACCATGTGGACTGTGGCATGGGTGCGGAAGAGATAGAGAGAAGGTGGAGAGCAGGAATCTGACAAGAAAAGAGGATGTCATCTTGTCACTGCAACTTTTTCACGCTGGTGTTGTGCATATGTAAACATATCAAAGTTTGGTCATTGTTCGTGCGTGCTTCCCTCTACCCCACTCCCCGAATATACCTACAAGCCCCTAGAACCATACGACATGAAGGAAGGGAAGAGAAACGTCAAGCTAGTTTACTAAATACCCAAGTAGATTTTTACATTAATGTATGCAGAATAAGGGCTAAGAATGTAATATTTTTAATTAGTAAGGAACTCTTGAGCGTATCAGTTTCTGATGATGCTACACCATTAGTGAATGCCTTATCAGCCTCAAACAAAAGCTCAGTATCCAGGCACTGGGAACAAGTTAATAAATTACTAACCAAATCCAAACAACCCCCTGATCTCGTTTTCAGATAATTAAGACATAACAGCATAGTCTCTTCTGATCTCTAGCATAAATTGAACTGGAATCCTCCCACCGCTGCTTAGTAATAATAATAATGATTTGACGTATTCAGTTACAGCTCTAATTAATTTTTGCATTTGTGGCAATATTGAACTTATTCTCGGTTTGTTGCATTGAGACTAAATGTATTATACTGTAGTATATTAGTATTTTTTATTTGACAAAACTAGCATAAAAATTAGCCTGTTCAACTCTATTACTTAATTACTTATTAATATGTGCTGTATTTGTAACATTAATAAAATAATTATAACACATCACATTTTAGTCAAAATAAATGTCATATACAAAATGTAATTTTAAATCCATGAATGGATATTGAAAACTCATATCATTTAATAGCAATTTTTATCACTCGTAATTGTCACTTCCTTCCTCTATATTGATAGAAATACAAAGGCTGTTTAAGAAATCATGGTACTGCTGTTTTATATGCTCTGCTTCACACAGGAAAAGATTTTATTTTGCAGCACTGATTTCTGTGGATGGACTGGGTGTATGCAGGAGTAATTTCATAAGTCGGCAATGAACAATGATGCTGTATTCATTAGCCTCACAACTTAGTTTGTATTTTATTCTATAGGGTTCTTCCTTCTCATCATTAATTATTTTATTTTGTTCTACAATATTTTTCATAATTTTTGTTTATGCTGCTATGTCTGTTTCATTTATTTCTAATGGTGATCCAGTTTTCTTTACAGACTGTATGACCATTTCCCACTGAGCGGGGACATGAAAAGCTCTTCCTTCAACACGCTTTTCATGACAGAAAAATATAACATGTTCTATTATACTTTTGGGCATGCCCATTGGTATGAAAACTGGTTTGCCCAGAACCAGACCCGTCAGGAGTGTGCTGGACTCTGACTTACACAGAAACTGAAAAAACTTACAGAAAATGGTCACAAATTGTGCTACGGAATTGGCTATTGTGTATGACCGCCCTAATCGACCTGCTGGTCAGCTGAAGCTTGTTTATTTTGGGGTAGAATCTGGCAGGAAATATTTAGTGATAGCTTTTGTTTTATGTTTTGTGTGTCACAATACAATATTACACACACAGTATAAAAATCAGGAAAGAAGCTACAAGTGTCCTGTATCAAATTGCATATCTTGGAACCCTGTACACTTATGTTTATAGTTGTAAACACTTTTCGTTAGCATCCTGTGTGTGTACACATACAAACATACATGTACATACACTTGTATACATTCCTTTCACCATTTTTAATCATAAATATACACATGGGATGAAAATGTAATGTAAGTCATTCGTTAACATTTCATAAAATGGGTTCATAATCAGACCCATAATTTTTTTTTGTGTTAGCAGACAGCATCTTAACTGTTTGGTGTACGATCACCTACAGTATTTAGTATGTTAATTTCCAACTATGGGTTGCATATGCAGCACTCTTTTGAAATGTCTGTAAAAAGTCATTGTCTTTATAACTTGGCCACAACAAAATAGTTTCGAGCGTATTGTTTTACTATTGAAAGTGTAAACATTTTCATTTAGCTGAAAACTGTTTTATTATTTATCCATGAATTTTCATCATTGTTAAAGATGGAAATGATGTAATTTTTAAATATGTATTTCGCTCACAATTTTATTGAATAAAAAGGATTGTCAGCAGTTTTTTATTTTGTTTGTAGGGACATTTATGATGATAGCCTAGTGACAGAGAGTCATATGCTACGTCTCTTTGCTTTTTCTACTATACTGGTACGAATCTTGAAGCGAGGGCTGCAGACATATGGTATCCCACGTTACCGTCAATTTGCTAAGCGACTTGGACGTCTCATCCGTCACACAGTGCAGTATGTCTCGGATCAGTGGCTGTGTTTACAGTAAGTGGCTATCCAGTATCATGGTACTAGTGTAATGGTTAAGTGTTGTTATGTACTTAAGTACAGTTCAAAGTGAACACTACAACTAGGTCTTTATCGCCGGTGAGGGGTGAAATGATGTGTGGAGTAGCACCGTATAGAAGAGGCGGAAGAAATGGAAGATCCCCTAGAAAACCATCGTGACAGTTGCATCGTCCTGCATGATTCCCACATGCGACAATTCGGGAACCAACCCCAACAAGAAGTACGGTTTGCTAATGTGTCATATGGTGTGTATTAATATTTTGTTGTAGTTGACACTTTTATACATAATCCTTGTAAATATCAAAACATTTTGATTGATAGAAAGGAGTATTGAGAAAATTGGACACCATTTACAATAGTACAGGCACTGTAATTAGTATAGATGTTAAAGGGAATTGATCTGATTTGCTGTGCTGTGTTGGATTTTTCTGTAATAAAAATGGGCAGTACTGTGATGGTTTTAAATTTTGTAGCCTGACCCACATAAAACACTCATTTTGCCTCAGCTCTCACTGGTTATAAAATATTTTAGTAGCAGTCAGTTTTAACAATTTCATAATACAGTACATGAAAATATGATGTCTACGCTCGCTCTGTGATGCCTAGAATTCCAGAAAACATTCTGGAATAATGTTCTAATGAATAAATGGTCAGAATGATAAGTGGTCAGTTCATTCATTAGCAATGGTTGGTAGAGTGATTAATAAAACGGTTATAGTTTATAGAATTGTCTCCTGTAAGGCAAGTTCAGTTTTTTTTTGGGTAGGAGAGGGGGATAGAGGAAGAAAGGTTCAACTCTGTTTTTTTTTTTAGTTGCCTGCATTTCATCTCTTTCAGCAGTGTTTTGTTACAGTATGTTCAACTCTTACATGAATTTAATTCAGATGTAGTGTGTGTAATTAATGGAGTGGTTAAACTGTTTATTTGTATTTACAGTACTTGTATGAATACAGTCTGTACTATGTTATATTTTCAAGCATGATTTTCAATTTTAGAAACTAGTGTTAACTACCGTGACAAGCAAACAATTTTGTATGTTTTTGCATTCAGAATTTTGGTCTGCTGCTCAGTTTCATAACAATGCTCCACTCTTAGTTAGGTAATGAAATAAGCTCATTTAGAGTTTATGGGAAAATATTGTGTTTAATGTCAAGCTGATTCTCTCATGGCTCTAAATTGTGGTGTCTGGCATGTGTGGCAATTACCAGGTGAGTAACACTTCTACGGTGTGTGTGTGATAATGTCCCATAGGTTCAACATCTGCAATACCTAGTGTTTTGGAGAGCTGTAGTCTTGAAAGTCTAAACAAGTGTCTCAGTGTTTGTGATTTATGTGTATCTAGAATATTGTTAAATTTGTTCTGCTGACATTCATGGAAAAAGGATGTCTGATTTCAACATACCTGAGCTAGGCTTGCATAACAATTAATTTTTGTTGTTTTACCAACATAAAAGTACTTAGAACTCATTTTTAAATTATGAAGAACTGTGATAAAGTACAGTAATTTTAAGTTTAAAATTTTTTCCACATAGTTTTACATTGGGGTAATTTTACTAAATTTTTTTTTTACTAAGCTATAAGGAATGGCATTTCAATATTTGTAAGCTTAGTGTATGAATAAATTTTGATTCAGTAGCAGAAATGTGAATGTAATAAAATGTTTTGTCAGTCTCCTGTCATATTTCGTGTGTGACACACTGAATGTGGGCCTGAGATTCTTGGAATGCATCAGTAATGAAGGGTTGCTTCCTAGGAGGAGGAAACTGAGTGTGCACCAACTTTTCAGGAAGTTTGGGGATGTCGTAGACAACGCCATGTTAAGGCGGCTACAAGTGGAGTACGATGCCTTCTTTTTGCGGGCATCCCAGTGCTTATTCTCATGTCAGCGACTGGGTGCCTGGCAGTTCCTGGCTGTTATTCCTTACGATCTGGTCTCCATCAGGTCTTTGTGGAAGCTCTTTTACATTCTGCACGGGAATGATGCTGAGAAAAACAGTTGGTTGGATAGCACCAGCCCAGACACAGGTTTGTTTGCTTAATGTATCATTTTAAATGTCTACCTCTTACAGCATCACATCATTTTGTAAAGCAATTGTACTGAGCCACTTTTGGTTGAGATTTTTTAGGTTGATTTGATATATTTAATCTTGGTATATAAATTTTGTGTTGGGGTTAGTATGTGTGGTCTTTATTCTTAATTTCCATGTGTCTTTTTCACCTCCTTGAGTCTGACCCCTTCCTGCTCCTCTTCTCCCTCTTCGCCTCAGTGGGCAATGGCGCACCGACGCTTGCGTACTCGGGGTGGGTGGGGGGGAGGAAAGTGGTGAAGGCGGCCAGTGGCAGGGGTGCAGAATATGTCCGATCAAGGGAACGAGGTTCGGGGGAAATCAGAATACCTCAGGGGGAAATTTTGTTGAGAAAAAAAAAATCAGTATCTACATGTGCACGTAAATGAGCTGCTGCACTCGCATACAAGCCATGCTGTCACATATTGTCCTTTGGTAAGCTCTGAATGATTGTTATTAATTTTTAAAATAGTCAAATTACCCCTTAATGTGTTAAAAAGTGTGCAATGGCTTTGGTGGAAAATTTCAGGTCAAAATAATGTGTTTTGGGTAAATAGTAATTCCAAATACATTTTCTGCACCCCTGGCCAGTGGCGCGAGGCGTGCCAGGGGAGAGGGATATAGTCTTAGGTGTTGGGCAGAGTATGAGTTGAATGAGCTGAGGACAGATGAACGGAATTATATACGCCGTGAGCACCCAGGGAGTTGTGCTCGTGCTGCAGACGTTGGTTTCCTTTGGCCTCGCACCTACAAGTTCAAGTGCTTGCTTGAATTAACGAGACATCAGGAGAATTTCACAGTCTTTGGAGGGTTTTTCGATGCAAGAAATCGAGGTAGGGTGACTGCTTTTTGTATACTTAGCTCCACGTTCTCACCCTTTGAATGACTTGGCTTAGCACTTTCTATCGAAAGGACTGTCATGTTGTCATTTGTAAAATAACCCTTTACTGTCGAGTAGTTTCAAATAGACTGCGACAGTGTTGAAGGCTACTGCAAAGTGTGTAATTTAACGCAGACTAGGTCGGCTTTAGTTGAGAAGTGTTTGGAACTGAAAGGCAAAAATGCTCACACATTTAAAGAGTTCGAATGTATTTCAATCTAATGAATGAAAACTTGTTTGTATTGACCTTAAAAGAGGCATTCTTTTTGTTCTTGGTGTATTTGTTGGAAGTTAGTTGTATAACTGTAATGAATTTTTATTAACTGTTTAAGGGGCGCATGCATTCAAGTATGCCTGGAGTTTCTTTTGCAAGTGGAATGTTCTGTTATATTGGGACTTCATAGTTTGAAATCGTGAGAAAGAATGAAATTATCTGTACAGCAAATCCGTCCGTCAGCGCCAATACGTTTGTACTTCTGGAGAACTGTCTGTTTCTGTTAATAAATGTGTTGAAACAATTACTTGATAATCACATAAGTTTTCTTTCATCTTTCACCCAGGGTGGGGGCACAAAAAGGGGCTCAGACCTGCCTTAGTCTTATACTTACGAAACACACACGCTTGGCCAAAGTAGACACCCTTGGCGGGGGAGGAGAGTGGAGGGGAGTGGCGGTTCAGTACTTTATGACTTTCGATAGTGGTAGGTCAGAAACACATGAATGGTAGCTGCAGGTAGTGCCGGCAACTTGCTTGTGAGAGGGGAATTGGGTAGCGTACAAATTAGAGGAACCACTGTTGCGTTGCAAACAGAAAGGATACTCATTATTAAAGGATGTAAGAGAAAAATTGACAGTTTTTCTTTGTGGAACATTTTTTTTTATGTTAAATAGTGTTATTGGAAAAAGTTTGAGGAAGGGAAGTGATGGATTGTTATATGTCAAATATCATCAGTGACATTGTTAAAAATGTGCTTATAGTAATTTTACAACTCTGGATTTGACGAAGGTAGCGATTTTACGAATATACTCCCTGGAACTCTAAAACAAAATAGCAAAATTATATAAAAATATTCTGACAAATTACATTGAAAATGGTATAAAAATATTTTATCTAATTCATGGTGGTAAAATATAAGTTGCAGTTATTAATTGACAAGTCACAATATTAAAAACAAAAATGGAAAATAATCAGTTAAAATAATGGGACAGTGACTGTTTGAAAATACCATGTCATCACTGCCCATGCCAAGCCAGCCTACTCCCCCTACTATTACATCGTTCCATTTGAGCCTAAAAGAAGGCAGTGGTACAGTAGTTGCATCATGTCGGTGCAAGCACAAAAATTCTTGTTCAACTGTAGTACAGTCTTTCTCTAGGCTATACCTCCATGTCACTACGTCATCTGTCTCACCTCGCGCAGATAGGGCTTACATTCTTACATGAACCAGTCGATATCGCATCTATGGAACACATTCTGTAGTCCCATTGAACCAACTACCAATACGAGAGGCGCCCAATACTCAACTACGCACCATCGGCCAATCTCCCGCCATAATGCTCCTAAGAGCCAAACCCAACCAAAGGCAAGAAACATTTGTCATGACCTACGCTCGGGCAATCACAACAGGAAAGCAATAGATCAGTGAGAAAACGACACATACTTTTGAACTTAAAGCAGTATATTCAATAATGATATACATCAATTCCTCTCTCGGCACAATTCAGTTAATTTTCAGAAGCAGAGATCCATACATAGACCTTTCACTAAATGTCAATTTTAAAGGCTTGACCTAGGAGCTTTTGCCCTACAACATGCCAAAAAGGCTGTCACACACTCAGTAATCTTCTCGGCTTCCTGTCATATTATATACAAATAACACATTTTATAACTTGCCCATGCAAGTGCAAAGCCCTTACACACTGTACTCTTTTACACCAGAGTCGAACACTGCCCTAACATATGGTACTAATCCGCTGGGGTTAAACACATTACCCTCCTACACAGACGACTCGAAGCCTTTCAAATTCAGTACCATCTGTTCCGAAATGCAAACACCTTTCCTCCCCAGTCACGGATCAGCTCTGTGTACCCACTTTTGGTTTCCGACTGACTTGGTAAAAGTTTTAAAAGTCTCTGACGATGTCGCAGTGGGCAATTTCCAGATGACTCGGGGAAGTTTCACGAGTCACATTTCCCCGACTACTTCGAAACCAAGTATTCCGGCAGGGATCCTCATCCAAAGAGGCACGCTCCCCACACAAGGAAAAGGCGAAAATCGGTACAACTAACCACTTCATCAGATTCTCGGCGACCACTGGTTGCCAGCCACATACCTCGGCTGCAAACGGGCCATCCAAACCTCTTGTTAAGCCCTGTTAAGCCCAAGAGCAATCGGGCGATCACCTATTCAGAAAAGATGAAAAATCTTCCAGAGTCAAATACCATCGGCGCCGTGACTTCTTCGGATCACACACTCACAGATCGTCCACCTTGCCAGTTACCTCCTCATTTAACTCACCTAGCCCGAATGAGGGCCGCTCGCTCCCTCCTCCTACTAAGCAAAACTTATGCCCCCCCCCCCTAATTTACCCCTTCTCCCAGACGAGACCCCTGAGACACTCCTCCCATCAAGGCCGCCTCTCCATGGCCATTATAGGGGTAGACCCGACTGAAGGAGCGACTCAAGATGCCCCTAGATAACTACCCAACACACCCCCATTTGATTGTCCAGAAAGGTGAACACACCAAGACTGAAGCACTACAGACAGAGAGAAGCAAAACTAACCTCGGCCGACAGACGTCCTCAAAGAAAATGGAAACCAAACCAAAATAATCAGACCAAAATCTAGCAAACTGTAAAAAGAAAACCAAAAACAAACACAACCAACCAAATCTACCATT
This sequence comes from Medauroidea extradentata, assembly GCA_003012365.1. NCBI lineage: Eukaryota > Metazoa > Arthropoda > Insecta > Phasmatodea > Phasmatidae > Medauroidea > Medauroidea extradentata. Next base: position 28,523 of record PNEQ01121376.1, on the reverse strand, counting down.
AAGGACCCAACCCTGACCAGCCACCCAGCTCACCATTTCTTATTTGTCTGCATTTCAAGACCACAGCTATTGAATGTCTGCGTGTAATGAAATTTTTTTTTGTAATTCCCCTGAGAAATGATGGACTATGTATGATCATTAATTCCCTTTTACTTCTTCCACAGGGGATGAGGTTTTCCAATGTTTTTCTTTTATAGGCATCAAAGGGTAACTTTTTTTTTAAAATTGCAGTACATAATGTTGGAGTAACGATAGATCAGTTTTACGACTCGGTAGGATTAGTTAATAGCAGTCCAATGAACTCTGTTTTAAGTCACTGTTGGCTTCTGTTGTTTGATGTCATCCACGGAAAAATCTTGGCTGTGACATTTTGTGCTCTGCTTTCATTGGGAGAGCAGCGATTTTGTTGCAAAAAGATTTTTGCATCATTTTGTTTCAATGTCTCGCGTGCACGTCGGCAGCTCTGCGTCATGGCTATTGGCAGCGCGTCTTTGCTCAGACACGGCCCCTCGTTTGACTGCACCAATAACAATAAGGTTATTGTGACGCAATACGTCTGTGATTTGTCAGTAGAACCTCAAGACAAGTCACAGTTAAAACGTCCAATCAGTGGCCATGAAACAGAGTTGCGGATATCAATATAAGGCTTTGAAACCAAATGGTGCAAAAATCTTTTCGCCATAAAATCGTGGCTCTATTCATTGGTGATGCTGTGCTTTAACTTGAGCAGAAGGTCCAGTTCTCGGGTCACTGTTTTGAATCATTTTGGATTGTTGTGTTATGTTGGTTGTTTTTTGAGTTTGTTCTGTTTGGCAGATTTAGGTCTGGTTATATGTATATATATTTTCTGGAGTTCCTTTAGTTGGATCCTCAGGGAAATTGAACCTTCTGTTTTTGATGTTGAGTCGAGTTTGTCGGCGTATCCGTCGGGTTGGTTTACGAAGGTGATATATTTGAGTAACCCGGGACTTCGTAGCTGCCCCATTTGCCTGCTCTACCCCTCTAACGGCAGTGGAGGGGTGGACTTGGTGGGGGGAGAGCTCCCGAAGTCACTGCAATGGAAGGAGTGTGAGGGGAAGGAGTGACGTCGACGAGAGAAGGGGCGCTGACGAGCTCTCAGTGTGGTATAGCAGCCCTAGTAAGACAGTCGTAGAAGTGAAGGTAGTGACCGACCTGTGGTCGGGGGTCTGGACATCTGGATGCGGTGCGGGTAACGTGCTTCGGCATGTTCAATTTGAGGTAACTTCTCTTAGCCAAGTGACAGTTTGGAAGAGAAGAAAAATCAGTTATTCACATGTTGGCTTGCGGCGATCTTGTTTGAGTAAGGGTCGCCGTCGACAGGGAAGTTTGGTGAGTTACGCAGCGTGTGCTGCACCACTTCCCGTCTGGAACATTTGACTGCCCCCAAATCTTAATTGGGAACACTTAGGGATATTCAGCATTAGCGTGTTGACTGTGGTTTGATGCTCCTGAAGTAGGGAACTATGTGGCCTGTATTGGACTGCCGATGAGAATTTTGAGATGTAAATTCGACGTTACGAGTTCCTCGAAAGGGAGGTAGTAAGGAAGGAAAGAACGAATGAGGATAAACGAGTTTGGAGGTGTGACGAGAAGGAATGCCTAAGTTTAGTAAATTGGTTAAGTGCAAATTGTGCCCTTGTAATTTATATATTGCTTTAGTATAATAATAATTCAGGTATTTACAGTTATGATGTAACGTTTTTAGTAGTTAAATGTTATAGAGGTCCTATTGTGAAAATTTAGAGTTTGTGTGAGGAATCACATTGTGGTTTGTAAATACGAGTGTGGAGGAAGCTTATATACAGAGAAAATATATTAGCTTCTCTAAACGTTGCATTTTCTCATTGGTAATTAGCTTTCCTGTTTCCATTGCCTTGAGCGTAATTGTTGACAGAAGGTGCTTGCCCTGTGGTGGATATGCACCTTAAGTGCGGTGTTTTGAAGACCTTCTCCAGTTTGCTTAAATGAATTCGTAGTACCTTCAGGGAGCTGTTACGCCTCAAACTAACAATACCTGTGGCTTTGTGTTGTTTGGAAAACATACAGATAAAGAAACGTTAAGATTGGCTTAGTCTAGAACTAAAGAAAAACGTAGATATTAAATTCTGTTACAGAAAATTTTGTCATGGAATTTCAGTGAGGAACAAATTAGAACAGTACTGGTAACCAATGTGTCTTTTACTTCAAAATCTCGTCATAATTTTTGTCAACAGCATGGTCCTGAAGCGTGATGCTGTAAAGGTCTTATGATGAGAGGTTCCTACTACAATAAGACGCTGTGATAATGTTTCTGAAGGAACCCAAAATTTCTACTTTATAAGTGGGAAAACATATGAGGGTGATTTACTATATTAAATAGTTTCTGGGACCAAACAAAACTATCTTTATAACCGGGAAAACATTATAAGTGGATTCATTATAATAAGGTTCTACTGTACTACAAGAATCTACTGGCTTTGAGTATGGCACAACTTGTAGTCGTGTTAGTATGCCTCTCGACACATTCATACTACTGCTGCTCCCATCATGGCCCTTTGTTTAACCCAGAGAGTATATTGCACATTTCTTTTGGCTTAGAACGCATGAGCGGATGTTTAGTCCACATTGTACTTTAGGCTTCCGTCACATTTTTGAGAAGTGGCTAGCGTTTCATATTTCTCTGCGTGGTGAAGTTAGGATGGGAAAAGAGTATTGTATTTTTCAATGCAGTACACACGTATTGATGTTTTTCATTCTCATTGAACTCTATAATTTGTAACAACATGATGCAGCTATTGGTTTGCCAGTGGTTAGTACAGTAATGAGAAGCCACAGTGATACAGTCTATACATTATAATTATGTCAGACTTTGATGTTTATCTTCTGAACAGTGTGTCTGTAAAGAAGATTTGCACAGACCTTGTTTTTCTTGGAAGTCAGAATGATTTAAAGGTCTACATAGATGATCTGCAAGGTATGTTTCTCAGAACAGAAATGACAAAATCAGATCACCTTATACTGCATGGACAGTATATAAATTTGGTCAGTTTTCAATGGCTAGGTTGCCTAGTTATTGCACCATATTATTTTAATTTTGTGTTCTAGTAAATTGTGGTTTTCTTTTAATCTTTGGACCTAGTGCTGATGACTCAATTTGAAGGTTTTTTAATATTAACTCCGACACCGGGTCATCATGGAATGGTTTTACATTTACTTGCATACTGTGATGTTGAGAGTTTATTAATTTTGAATTATTTCATATAGTAGACAGCTCTGTCTCTGTTATTGGAATTTTTAGATTGGGAAGAGCTGGTGATGTCCTGTGAGTTGCGACAGCAGTTCGAGGAGAATTTGATTGCAATGCCTGAGGCAGAGTCGTTCTACCTGTTGACGACGTTTGCCAACATGGCATTGGCAAGGACGACTTCTGATCGAGAATTCATCCGGGTGGCAACACTTGATTTGTTCCAGGTGTAGTATAGTGCTTACCTTCATGTTAATTGTAATTTATTAAAATTACTAAATAATTTTGATAGTTAAAGTAACATGTTTGGTTTTGATAATTTCTCAATGTTGTGAAATATGTTTTGGACCATGTCAAATATACTGTACTAGGTACTGTATTAGTTTCAGTTGAATGTAATAACAAGGGCGGCCACAGGCTTGGAAAACCTGGAATTATCAAGGAAATTGTGGCTGCCTTAAAATATCAACGAAAGTATAGGTAATTTTGACTCATTTAAAGCTTCCATTCATGTCTCAGAATGGAAAATGGTGCAGTTTTGATTTATTCTGTTCAAAAATTATACTTGTTTAGCTATGATTAAATTGAATTGTCATGTTCATTGTTATTTCTGCTGAATTCTTGTCACATTCACTGGCTGGAAAACACAAAAGTATTAGAAAGGATTTGGAATCTTTACCTTTATTGAAATTACACTGAAAAAATCCCAGAAAAGTTGTTAACACGTTTGTGAAAAACCAGTGAAATTTTTTGATTTTCTATCAGGGAATTTTCTTTGTGGCGATGTGGGACCTCCCTGAATAAAGGATTGAATAGTTTGCTAGACATGGTCATAATACATTTTCTATTATTATTAAGAACTCATCCCTCATTATTTAGCCAATGTTCCCACCCTTTTTTTTGTTATTAAAGATCTGTAATTTTGTCCATTCTTCTTGATATTCTTTTCTTCAAAATAAAAATTTTAACTTTTTGTATTGGGGTTTTAGTAGTCATCTATTGGCTTGTTTAATGTGGCATTGCATACTGTATTCATTCATGTACCACCTGCCCCTATGTAAGATCCACACCCCAAATTTTCAAAATACTCTCAAGAAGAAGTTTTTTTCCACTATATATATTGTCCATACCGTATAAGAATTCCATTATTTGACAGATCATAAAAAAGTAGGGTAATGTAAACAAAATATTATGTATCCTTCCACTACCATGTGTTTTCCAACTGACAATCAAAACATGTCAACAGTAAGGTATATTATGATTGAAATACTTAACATTTAAAGTGTGTTGTGATTTTCTTGAGATTATTTTTTAGATCTCAGACAAATAATTTATTTTTAATTCTAGCTGCACATTAATCTTGTTAGGGTTAGGTGGGCAATGTTAATGGAATTATTTCAAGTTACAGCAATGGATAGCCTACTCTACAGATATTAAGTTAATACAATTATTTAAAATTTAACTTTTTTTTGTATGTTTTTCTAAATTTGATAAAAATTGTAACATTTAATGGTGTTACCAAAAATAAATAAACATGTATGGGCAACTTATGTTTTCTACCTGACATCTAAAAAGATTAAATAATAGTAGCTTATTTGGTTACAACAAACGGAAGTTGCAAGAGCTTATTACAGTGCAAGCAAACATATTTAAAATTTTATAATAAATAAAATATGCTTATTCATGCAAGAATTATTACAATTATTTTTCTTGTTGCCTTTAATTTGGTTCTGTACTATCAGATCATAAAGCCGTATAGGTATAGGCCTAGTTTAAGTTTCCAGTTGTAGACTATTAAACAAACTTACCTTTTGCTGTAGGGCCTGCCTTCGAAATATCAGTGTTATTATAGTCATGTGACTATTGTAGGCTATATAGCAAAAATGTGTGCTCTCACAACCTAAACGGAAATAATATACCAATAAAAAGCGTAAGTAATAAACAAACATGGGTAGGCCTAATTGCCCAGATCAGCTTTAAATATTTTGTTGATTAAGTAACACATGTCATCAAAGCAGTACACTTTAATAACCGGGAAATATATAGGCGTACGTCTTCTGGCTATTTATTTTGGTAATATTTAGGCCTACATTTTTGGAGTTGACAAGCACAAAATCTCACGTTGACTTTATATTTACCACTTACTTTCTTTTTAAAAATAATAATAAAAAAAAACTGACTTTTTCTTACAAAAAGAAATTATTGAGCCGGCGCCTTGAAAAAGCATGTTTACATATAAGACTACAACAAGAACCGTAGGTTTTTTACCCACAAATTCTGTTAAAATAAAAGTTAGGTAACATTTTTTTAAAGTTTATGTAGCACTTTTGTCTGGACGGGTTACGTACTTCTCATTTAGCTACTGTTTTTGTAGACATGCCAGCTGAAGGTACTATCTTCCGAATCACGTCTTAATATCCCGTTGTTGTTGGCGATTACACGTAACGTATTTTAATCCCTGCATTGCAATATTTTACAATTACATACATGCACAAAATATTAAAATAACACCGTACGAGAATCTCAAACATACCGAACACACGAGAAGTTCAAACACAACGCAGATGGCCGTTCTTTATTTTGATTGTTGGACATCATATCTCATTGGCTATTACAGACTGGGTTTTATAATCCCTGCATTACAATATATTAAATATATGCACAGAATAATAAAGTGCCACATTATAAGAATTTCAAACACACGCGAATTCTGTAACTTTTCACACTCGCAAATGGCCGTGCTTTGTTTTGGTTTCAGGGCAACTGATAACGGTGCGGTTGTTTGTAAATTAGTTATACAATTACGTGATTTGAATATAATAAAATATTTAACTGACTTATGCTGGCTACGAAGCCTTTTTATTACATTACGTTTCCTCCAAAATGCTTTCTTATTTTTCATATATAATATACACTACTTTCAACGTCGGTGATGGAAGTTAACCGATTTGTTGATCAGGGCTGCCACTATTACTTCATCAAGTCATACGGTTACGTCCAGTTGTTTTAAATGGTTGCCACCTGTCTGGCACGCGTTAAAAATATTGGTAGCATCGGCTGTCAAAACACGGAATTCTTACATGGGATAGACAGTAGTTCCAATTTAATGCCTTTTTGTTCAAAAATGTTATTAAATAACATGAAATATTATGTGAATTAAATATGTGGATGACATCTTCTTAAGAATTAAATTGTGCCCCAAATGTATAAATAGTGCTCAGCATCATTTGGTGTGTTTTAAGTAGCTTGGTGAAAGGTCAAGGCTTATTGGCATGCTGTTGCAGGCACACAAATGCTCCACAACGGCAGCAGTGTGTACTGCACTCTGTCGGCAGTTGTTGGTACTTAGAGAGGGCACTGTAATATTGCTCTCTTTCTGGCAGAGCACTGAATTACTATCTCAATCTTGGTTCTCTGTGCTGCCACATACTGTGCTGTGAGTGCCTAGATGCTCTCTCAATGGACTGGGCGAGTGAGATAAAGATTCTGGGTGCATTCTGGCTTGGCGCTGCTCGTACGGTCTGGCGTGTCACAAGCTTGTCCAGTCTGAGCAGGCCAGCAGCCACCATCACAGGCTGTATGCACTGCCGTTGCCGTAGCTGACGGTACTGCTGTCGTACATTTACTGCTTATGAACTACAATCTGATATTAAAAAGTTTCACAGTTATTTTTTCATTATAATAAATTGTTCCAATAGTCTGTAATGTACAATAAACCTTACTTTTTCAGGCCTTTTATATCCAAAAACAGTGATTTTCAGGCATGACTATTACCATGAATTTTCGATTTTGTTTTTGAAAAAAAGTGTGCGGGTGATTCATGCGTAAATGTGGTATTAGTTTATGTTGATGTTTGTTCCTCAGCAGACATAAACAAACTAACAGAGAAAATTATGTCTTGCTTGGATGACAATAAAGAACTCTCTGCATGAAGTTTTATTTTCAGCACAGTGTACTGCTTCCTCATTATTCATGAGCATGATTCTTGGTCTCTTTCCACTTTTGTTTTGTGAATATCAGGTGAAGTAAGTAAAATTCATAATAAAACATCTGTTACAAACTAAGTAAAATGGTGGTGGTTGCTGTAATTGGTAAGGGGTAGTTGGGAAAAATGTTGGTGTGCTCTTTTATCATCCTTATTTGTACATTGTTTAATTTCAGTAATAGAAAGGGGAAAGAATTAGTGCCAAGCTGCAGGAAATGAATATGTACCCTTAATAGTTCAACAATGTAACAAACATAATTGACGTGAGTAGTTAGAGAGAAACAATAAGTTGTGCATGGTTGCACATTAAATAACTGGGACTGTTGAGGACAGAGGCACAACGAAATGAAAAGCAGTGGTCAACTTACTACCCCACCCGAATCTCGCTAGGCTCATAAGGGGTGAATGTACCATATAAACCCACGTACCACCTGCACCTTTTTGCGAAAATATAAGTTTCTAAAAGTGGGGTGCGGGTGGTACATTGTTCAAACGGCACTTGGGCCGTTTTTGCACTGACCAAAAAGCACTGCCGTAGTACAACTTGCCACCTTTATCCTTAAGCAAGGTATTGTGCGAGGTAGAGTGAACCCTAGTTTTTTGACGAATGACTTAATTAATTCACGGTATGGCTGTGATAACCATGTGGAATGATGTCAGCCGCGCTGCTGTGTTGTGCACTGAGCAGAGTGCAGACGCCAGACGGTTGAAGATAGGATGGAATAGGCGGGTGGAGCGAAGCGAGTTGGGTGGGGGAGGGGGTGGGAGGTAGAGCCAGCAGCGAAGGTCACATTCCATTCGGTGTTGCCACATTGCAGCTTGCTGCGCAGCGCACAAACATCTCGAGCGTGATAGCGAAGCACAGTACATACTGTTTAAGTACCGAGTGATTTCATACGTGTATTCATAGCTGAAAGCAGAAATGAGTCGTAAGAGGCTGCGTTCATTCACAGTTGCGGAAAAATTAAAGATTATTAGTGAAGCGGAAGAGTTCGGTAACCGTGCTGTGGGAAGAAAATTCAATGTCGACGAATCTTGTGTGCGAGATTGGAGGAAGAATAAAGACAAACTACAAATGGCCAGTGGTGAAAGACGTGCGTTTCGTGGTGCGGCAGCGAAGTTTCCGGAAATCGTCGCATGACTGGGATGAGACGCGTGCCTTATCGATAGTTCATTGCCGAGCGCGAGACAAGGAGGCGGGAGTGAGAGAGCAAAAGGTAACAGCTGGGCTGGCAAGGTCACGCTCGCGCCAGTCAGATCTTATCTGTCGCCCGCTACAGTGCTACGCAGCACTCACCCGGCTTCTATTTGTCATTGTTATTAAACATCGTGACCAAAAAAATATACATTTTACATTGTAATTCTTTAATATTTGTGACTGTTTAAAACTAAACTCCCTTCTCATAAAAAAAACGATTTTCTACACACAGATCTGTTCCAAAACTTTTTATCTCACAATGTCATTCTAAAAATCAGGGTGCGGGTCTTATACAGGGGCGGGTGGTACGTGGATTTATACGGTAACTTGTGAGTGTTAGTGCCATTTGTAGTTAATGAGGACAATGTGGTCTGTGTTTTTCTGTGGCTTTGAAGTCCTTCCCTCCCTATAGTTTTATGCCCTTACCAATGCTATGTAATGTATACATGGGTCAGAGCCGAAAAGGTTTGTTTACTGATTAATGCTCAACTGTAAGCTTAGTGTTTACTGGCTTGTTGAAATATAATTTTTTGGCTATTATGCATCATGTATTGTATTAAGTGACCCAGGCCTTGTCTCCTCTCAGGGATGGAGTGCGTAAACCATCTTAGTGACTTATGGATGACATGAGAGAAAAGCGGAGTAGAGTAGCAGAGTAGCGTACTAGGACAGGATGGAATTTTTCAGGGCTGCGTCTCGACGCTGCCCTTCAAGTCTGTGTGATACACTACACCTCAAGTTCTATTTTTGTTGCAATGTTATTCTTGTAGTCCTTAATATGCTCTTTGTGACTAAGTGAGTATACTAACTCACGAGTTTCTGTCTTAGAGACTGCAAAGAGACCTACCTGCTGTGAAGTATATCACACCCAAGTGAATGCCAGCTCTTTTATAACAACACTGGTCATCAATCGTCAAGTTCTTGTCTTAAAATTCGAGAACAACGACTGGATGTAAAGATGTGTGGTGACTGTGTGATTTCAGGCTGCCATAATTCACCTTGATGGCCAAGACAACATATTTCCTTAACCGTCTCAACCCACTGTTGTGCCCTGTTTAAAGTGCATTGAGACTGAGTGTTTGCCAGCTGGGAGAGAACGTCAGTACATAGGAGTGAACCTATTCAGGCCATTTCAATCCGTGGCTCCCTATCTCATGTTGACTCAAGTCACATTCTCACCTGGGAGGTCAACCGGGAACTAGAAAAGCTGGTAGTACTGTGTGTACTATGTCTTAAAATCCAGTTTAAGGAAGTGACATTAAATATCAGAGCATGCCCAATAAACTTGCAGCTCAGCATGGTTCAAGAATGTTACTAAGTCTTTCTGATTGTGATTCTGGCAAATGCTATGCATTGTTGTTCTACAACTGACTGAAATATTATGACTACGAAGGCCGCCTTCCGTTATTCGCTGATTTCACTGGTCAGTGTTTTCAGTAATGTCAATTATAGTTCCAATAATGCTGACGCCACTGATCGTCACTGATGGTTGGTTGATGATGATACCCTGTGCGAGGCTACATCCGTTTACTGAGATTACTAATTTTTCTGGCGCTTCAGAGCATCATTGTTGTCAGTAAACCAATATGTTTGGCGGATGTTCAAAAGTTGAAGTTATCTAATGGTAGGACAAGGAATCTTTTTTTAAGATATAAGGGCCAAGCGGTTATCTATTAATTTATATGCAACATTTATTTAACGTCTGTTTATAGTAACTGAAGCATTCATCATTTGCAGTTTACAAAGGCTAAATAATGTTTAGAGGTTGAATTGTACCTTGCTATGTATGTAAAAATAATTGATACAGCTCCTGAAACATAAATTCATGCAATATTTAAGTTGCGTCGTGAAAAAACAAAGAAAATTGTATCAGTCGTAAGTCGTACTATTCTCTGCTCACTCTTAGTTGAGTTCTGTAGTAAACAAATAACGCAATATCATTGCTCTTCGCTAGATTCTAATTGGCTCAATTTATGCAGCGCGCAGACGTACTATTTCCAACCGACAAAACTGTGTACAATCGGTATCATAGGAAACGACAACGCCCGTTATATTAAAACAATACTGCGTAAAAATTTTGTACGTGTTATCGACATCTGAAACAAAAATTACATAAAAACTTGATAAAAATATTGAGATCATGTGCAATTACAGTATATTTCAAAATTTAATTGTAATTATCAAGCCATGACTAACGATCGTATTCAAATATTCTGGTACTAACGTAACAAAAATTTGGTACTACATGCAGAAAAAACTTCAATAAAATGAGTTATTAAACTTACTGTAAAGTCCTCCTGGATTGTTTTGTACATACTTCGTTTTGGAAAAATGACATTTTATAAATCACCATATAATCTATTGATAATTCACATCAACACATACTCGATTTTTTTTTGTAAAGAATGTTATGCGAGATTTTTATTCTTGCCTTATAAAAATCACAGTAGTTTGTTTAATAATGAAGAATTATTATTATATCTACGTTTCAAAAACTATGCAAGACAACAATTTCACGGTTTATGTCCACCGTCACACAACCTAATCCGCAAGCGATGTAAACATAAACAGAAGCGAGGACGCAACAAAATAGATAAAGGAATTTCAGTTCGGACGAACTGGAACGGAAAAAGTATACAGGGAAAAATTTCCATTCGCAGTAGCTACAATATTGACGCGTTAATGTTCAAAAATACTTTGAAAAGAATAAAACATTATATCTGATTGTGATATTTATGACTTATTTTTACTGTGGTAATTATTACTGAACTAAACTTTTGGTATTTTCAGAGTATCGTACATCTATAAATACTGGCAAGTGTACCAAGAAACTCGTACGTTTAACAGTACGTCAGTCGTTAAATAACTCGTGAATCAACTGTACGGACATGTCGTCCGCTAACCATAATTACAGTAATAAACGTATAGTGTCGTGGATTGTGTTTGCAACGTTTGTATATTTGAGATATTTGCTAATAAAACTCTCATTAAGTTATGGAGTGGTATAAATTTATATGTACACGGCAGATAACAAAGATCTATTTCTTATGCAAGATCACAGTGCACGGCGGTCGGCAGCCAATGAACATTTTTATTTGTAATTTGCTTTGTTTATCCTAAAACTCAACTTAGAGTGAACAGAGAATAGATGCATCAATATGCCAAAAATATACCAATTTTATTTTTAAAGTAAATGCAATTGAAACAATGAAAAAAAATAAACCTGATTGTTTATTGCAAGAATTATATCACAGATATGCCAGAGATGTAGTTGCTAGGAAACACACATTGCTGTAATGTTTACTGATTTAACGTTCCGATATTGTCTATTTACTGACGGAGAAATATTTAGCTGGTTACTGACACTGTTCCCTTATTGTTCACGGACACTGGCAAACTGTCAGTGATATTAGTGTTGTCAGCAGAAAACGGACGGTGGCAATAGTGTAGGTATTCTAGCAGGGAGGGGGGGTTTATGACGTAGGTTGCGTTGTAGAAATTTCAGGGGGGAGGGGAGAAAATTGGAAATATGATATTTAAAAATCATATAAGTTCAAAGGGGTGCTTCAGTGTGGTCTGGAGAAAAGAGCAATAACTGACTGGGATGAGAGAAAACAGAAATCAAGTTGTTGGAAGTATTTTATATTCCTCTTTTGCCCTTGGCCGGAGGCGGGAGGGGGGCTGTTGCCTACCGTTGAGGAAAGGAGGATGTTGTGTAGTTTAGAGGGAGGGAGGGGGGTGATGTTGGTTTAAGGAGAAAGGAGAGGCACTAAGTAGCCACTTGCTGTGGCGCCGGAGCCGCTGAGGCAGCAGGAGTGGTCCCCCCCCCCCCCAATCATGTTTGTGTGAGGTGGTAGCAAGGTATGTGTTCCCCCTCCCCAAAATTTTAGGGTTTTTGTAACACACTTGTAACTTTATTTGAAAAATTTTCGTCGTGATTATAGCTGCTTTAAACTGAATATTTCTGTTCGGAAACATCTACATGCACCATTTTGTACTTTAAAAGTCAAAGTTTTCCGGGTGAGGACCCCCGGACACCTGAGTTTTTAGGTGCGTGCATATTCGCAATATACATGAGTCTTTACCCCCACCCCGCCAACTCAAAATTTTGCTCCGCCGCACCTGCCCGTATGACGTGTTTCTGTCTATGAGTACCTACAATGGCGAGCAAGCTCTATCTCTTTCTCACTCTCTCTGCAAGGGATGTGGCCGAGTTATTGCCAACCCCTTGTTTTACAAGAAATGGCCATCACTGTCCCAAGTCCGCACGCACGTCTAGGGAGGTTTACGCCAGTCACGTATAATTCATGTGAGTGTGTATGTCGATTGTTTTGAGTTGTCAGTATCTTCTGGGATGCATATTTTTCTAATAGTGTTTTAATATTTCAAGAAGAGTTAGCAGTGCCGGTTTTTTGTGAAATTAATCATGTCAAAACATCAGAAACTTTTTAAATACAGGTGCCATGGAATAGTAAGTGGTCGGACCATTGCAGAAAAAGCATGCCTACAAAACTAAAAATAATATGGCTGTCAAATACAAAATAATTCTGTTTAAGAACTGCAGTGGTGATAGCGGAAGCCATACGTAGAGAAGACAGTGTTCCAAGAAGGAAATACATGGTATAGAAATTCAGAGAGGTAAGTTACCGTAATCAACAAGATCATCAATCATTACTTGGCTGTACAAATGACGATAAATTTTTTCTCGGATAATTTTTCGGGGGCTTGGTTGGTGTAGCGGGTACAGCGAAGGCAATCCGGGTTTGATCCCCAAGATTTTCACATGTGGAAATCGTGTTGGACTATTGCATCTGATGGCTGAGTTTACATCTTTAGCAGAAGTTTTTACACAGGAGCTGCACATGATAATATGAAATCACTCAACTTAAATTTGTTGATATTTTGTACAGCCGGTTAGGTCCTAAAATTATTCAGTCATCGCTGAAATTTGTATATAAAAAAAAGTGGAATACAAAATTACTGCATGCCATAGTTCTCTCACTCATAGATTGCATCACAGGGCTTATGGTACACATTGTTGCCACATCGCTTAAAGTTCAGAAGAGGTTTTTTCATTGAAATTCAGAGTGCTATTATTTTTAACATCTTGAATCGTTTTATATGAATAGGCTAATAAATCTGTAATGCATCTTTTGTTGTACTATTTGCCTTACTTTCCGTTTATACAAATAAATCAGTCATGTGACCTTGTTAATTAATAAATAATTAGTAACAATTAATTTTTGACATTTTTACAATAATTTTGGATTCGCTTTTTCTTTTCGGTCGAAGTTATGCAAGCATAGTAAATATATCACGTACCATGCAACTGTTCTTTCTTAAGGTCGTAAAATGATAATTCGGAACAGGAAAAAAGCCGGAAAATGTGATGACTTCGCTGCGGATCGTACCAGAACTCCTGGAATCAAAATCCTTATTGGTATTTAATTCGTTTAAGATGGTAGTTGTTGCGTCTGTGTTGTCTTACTGTAATTAAAAAATAGTAAGTTTTACTAGTGCAACATTTTTAAAAATGTTATTCAAAAACATTTTTAAATTTTTATGGCATACTTAATACTAATACACAGTATAATCCCAATTGTCTGTGGTAAAGCAGAGGACGAGAAGGTTGGATAACAAAAATTTGTGGTTAGGCGAGTCGTGCTTACCTTAGTGGCCATAAACTGGCAGTCTGCGTTTCCAGGGCCCGCAATAATAGTGGTGCCAAAACAAGAAAAGGTACAAGGCTCCGGGGTTTGACAAAGATAACGTTGTGAAAATTGTTCACCGAAATTAGTTACATATTTTAAAAAATATTACAATTTCTACCTGTTGTGTATTTTTTATTTAGGTTCAAAACGTGCATAAAGCACCATTTTGAACCTAAAAATCAAAATTTTCCCGGGGAGAACCTCCGGACCCCCCATTTTTAACTGTAGGTGTCGGCAAAATAATTGTATATGGAAACTTTGTTACAACATTCATTTGGGG